>PVKH010007199.1:0-20400 GCA_004027955.1 Chaetophractus vellerosus | reverse complement strand
GTAACATTTGTGTAATCAATGTATCTTAAAAATATATATAGATATATAAATAATAAAAAATAATAAAATAAAATAAGAATTTAGAACCATTTCATTATTTTGAAAAGAAAAAACTCCGCACCCCTTAGCATGCTTTCCCCAGCCCTACATAACCACTAATCTAATTTCATCTTCATAAATTGATTTATATTTACATGTTATATAAATAGAGTCATACAATATGTTACACAATATATTTAGTCCCTAGTGGCACAATGATACAGTATTTGTCCTCTTGTGCTTGGCTTGCTTCACTCAACATAATGTCCTCCAGGTTCATCCATGTTGTCATATGCTTTATGACTTCATTTCTTCATAAAGCTGCATAATATTCCATTGTGTGAATACACCATAGGTTGTCTATTCAAGAGTTGATGGATATCTGGGTTATTCCCAACTTTTGGCAATCATGAATAATGCTGCTATGAACATCAGTGTGCAGAAGTCTGTTCATGTCACTGCTTTCAGTTCTTCTGGGTACCCAGTAGTGGTATTGCCAGGTCACATGGCAAATCTATATTCAACTTCTTTAGGAACTGTCAAACAGTCTTCCACAGTGGCTGTACCATTCTATATTTCCATCAACAGTGAATAAGTGCTCCTATCTCTCCACATCCTCTCAAATACTTGTAGTTCTCTGTCTTTTTAATAGTGGCCATTCTGATAGGTGTGAAACAATACCTCACTGCAGTTTTGATTTGCATTTCCCTAATCATTAGAGATGTTGAACATTTTTTCATGTGATTTTTTTTTTCCATTTGTATTTCTTCTTTGGACAAATGCCTATTCAAATCTTTTGCCCATTTTGAATCAGGAAGTTTGTCTTTTTATTGTTAAGTTGTAATACCTCTTCATATATCATGGATATTAAACCCTTATCAGACATGTGATTTACAAATATTTTCTCCCATTGAGTCAGCTACCTTTTCACCCTTTTGATCAAGTCCTGTGAGGTGGCAAAGTATTTTATTTTGAGGAGGACCCATTTATGTATTTTTTTCTTTTGTTGAGTATGCTTTGGGTGCAAGGTTCAAGAAACCATCACCTACCACAAGGTCTTTTAGATGCTTCCCTACATTTTCTTCTAGGGTTTTAACCCAGGTATGCAAAGATGGTTCAACATAAGAAAATCCATTAATGTCATACACCACATTAACAAAATGAAGGAAAAAGAAAACACTTGATCATCAGAAAAGGCATTTGATAAAATCCAGGATTCATTCTTGATTAAAAAAAAACACTTATAGAAGGAAACTTCTTCAAGCTGATAAAAGACATATATGAAATTTCATACTCAATGGTGAAAGAGTAAAAGCTTTCCCTCTAAGAGCTGGAACAAGACAAGGATACCTACTGCCATTATTGTTACTCAACATTGTGTTGGAAGTTCAGCCAGAGGAATTAGGCAAGATAAAGAAATGACAGGCATCCAAATTAGAAAGGAAGAGGTAAAACTTTCAATTTTTCAAATGACGTGATCCTATAGAGAGAGAGTCACAAACAACTACAAAAAGCTACTAGAGCTAATAAATTAATTCAGTAAAGTGTCAGGGTACAAGATCAATATACAGTAACAAGTAGTGTTTCTATAAACTAACAATGAGAAATCTGAGGAGGAAATCAAGAAAAAAAATCAATTTACAATAGCAACTAAAAGAATCAAATATCTAGGAATAAATTTAATCAAGGATGTAAAGCCCTTACATGTGGAAAACTACAAAACTTTGCTGAAAGAATCAAAGAAGTTCTAAACAAATGGAAGGATATTCTATGTTCATGGATTAGAAGATTAAATATTTTTAAGATGTCAATTCTACCCAAAATGATTTACAGATTCAGTGCAATCTTAATCTAAATTCCAACAGCCTATTTTGCAGAAATTGAAAAACCAATTATCAAGTTTATTTGGAAGGGTAAGGGACCCTGAATAGCCAAAAACATCTTGAAAAAGAACTAAGTTGGAAAACTCACACTTCCTGACTTTAAAGTTTATTACAAAACTACAGCAGTCAAAACAGCATGTGCAGGCATCAGAATAGAAATAAAGACGAATGGAATCAAACTGAAAGTTCAGAAGTAGATCTTCACATATATGGCAAATTGATTTTTGATAAGGTTGCCAAGTCCACTCAATTAGGAAAGAACAGGCTCTTCAAAAAATGGTGCTAGGAGACTGGATATCCATATGCAAAACTATGAAGGTGTACCTTTATCTACATATGCAAACATTAACTCAAAATGTATCAAAGACCTAAATATAAGAACCAGAACTATAAAACTCATTTTCTTTTTAAAAGAGTTTAAAGATATTTCAGACACTTCATAGTTCATTAAAATAATATTTATTCTTACTCTAAAGTCCTTGTATATACCCAACAATCACCCTTCCTTTTTTATTTTAAGACATTTTTTCACATATGGTCATTTTTATTATGAATAAGTTTCTTAGGATATATTTTAAGGAAATCATTGAGGTTCCCTTTGGAATAAACAAGTCCCATTTCTTTAACTTTTCCCCATGAATTTTTTTTATTTTATATATATATCTCACATTTTTTGTGATTAAAACAAGTAACAATACTCTACCAAGGGTCCCTAATGCTTAATCTGAGAATATGAAAAGAGTGTAACTTCTTAGTTAACAAATACTAAGTCCCTATTAATGCAATGCAAAATAGTATTGCTATTGCCATTATATAATTCTCCACAATAATTTTGTTGTTATCAATGTCCTGGCGATTTCTCTTCTTTTTTATAAATATTCCTATTAAATGACATGTCAAGCATGATATCACAAGTTTCAAAACTGATAGCTATTTTTCTGAAGTATAACTTTATTATTAAGTATTCTTTGAAGAGTTTTTATAAGCAACACCTTCCTAAGGCCAAATTGTCAATAAATCTTCAAGGACTTATGATTCTTAAAATATGACGTGCTCATATATTGTTGGCATTTTGTATATCTTATTAAGTTATAGGTGGTATTTTACCATGTCATAAAAATAAGGCAGCTCTTGAGAGTTGTTTAAGGTTATCACTCTGAAGACATACCATTTCTTATTTTCTCTGGGTTTTCTTAATTTTACTGATGTGCTTGAAAACATATTCAGTATCTCTCACTGTATTGGTCACTTAGCTTAATTGTTTGTAAAAGTATCATTTTTATAATATTTCTCTATAAAATTGGAATATTAATCCCTGAACAAAGGGTGGGGAAAATTTTCTGTTAGAGGCAGATAATAAATGTCTAAGTGTCTATAATATCTTAGTAAGTAAATATGGCTTTGTGAGCCATATGGTCTTTGTCACAACTATTCAACTCTGTCATTGTGGTGAAAAAACATCCACGGACAATACATAAATTAAGAAGTAAGGCTGTGTTCAAGTAAAACTTTATTTATTAACAGAAGTGTCAGGTTGTAAAACCTGTGGACCAAGACTTGCTGTTTCCTGTTCTAGATGATACCCTCAGTATTTAAAAAACATATCTTTTCAAAAAAGAAAGAAAAGAATAATTGTATTAGCTTCCTGGGCTCCTTAAGCAAATACCAAGAAATGGTTTGCCTTAAACAATGGGGATTTATTAGCTTGCAGTTGTGAAGCTGGGAAAATGTCCAAATCAAGGTTTCATCAAGGCGATGCTTTCTTCCTGAAGACGGGTGTTCTGGGGCTGGCGGCCAGAGACTCGTACCCCTTAACTTGCTGTATGGCAAGGCATGTGTCAGAATCTCCTGGTCGCACCCTTCTCTTCCAGGATCAGCTGATTTCAGCTTCAAGCTGCTTCTGAATTTCTGTCCGAACTTCTTTCTCTTATAAGGGACTCCAGTAGTAAGATAAATGGCCTGTGATATCTGGATGCCCTCTCTGCCTGGAGCCATCAGAGCAGACTTTGTGCTGGGTCACCTGGGATTAGGGAATGAACAATCAGTGTGTGTGTGTGTGTGTGTGTGTGTGTGTGTGGCCACGAACCAAAGTAAATTACTTGTTATCTTGGATATTATCTTGCGTTGGCAGATGAACTTGAAACATTGATATAAAGATAGAAGTTGCCAGGGGATCAAAAGGGAGGGGGACGGGGAACCATAAAGTAAGCTAAAGACTTGGGTTAGTAGCACTGCTTAAATATTGGTTCATCAATTGCAACAAATGTACCACAGTGATCTAAGATGTCAATAGTAGGGGTAAATATGCAGGTGGGTGTGGGAGAGGAGGTTTATATGGGCTTTCCATATACTTTTGGTGTATTTTTTTGTAAATGTAAATGTAATACTTTTCTAAAAATAAAATTATTAAAAAATCCTAGTTGAGGAGGGTCACACCTTAACTGTAGTAGCCTCATTAAAGGTCCTACTTACAATAGGTTTACATCCGCAGGTATGGATTAAATTTAAAAACATGTTTGTCAGGGGTACATGTAACTTCAAACCACCACAATAATCAATTTTAAAAAGTAAAATAAGCAAAACTACTGCTTTTTAGAGATTCAGACCACAATCATATATTTACCACTCATTGACATAATAAAACATATGAAGAGAATAATAAAATAAAGCTGGATTTAAATACAGCTCTAAATAGAATCAAAGAATTGTCAATTGGCATTGAAATTCCTATAAAAGATAATGCATCCTATCAAGTTATTAGCCTCCCTCCTCCATGTGTCTTTTCCTACCTGGTAGTACAAGGATGCACAGTCCTATGCTTAGAATCTGCCTTGTTACTTTCAAGTTATTAAAAAAATTTATTAGAGAAGAAGTTATGGTTTTACAGAAAAAAAATGCAGAAAATACGGAGACCCCATGTGCCCCTCACACATGCAGTTTTCCCTATTATTAATGCTTTGCATTGGTGTGGAATATTTATTGCAATGTATAAAACAATATCATTATGATTTTACTGTTAATTATGGTTTATTATTTACTTTAGGATTCACTGTGTTATACAGTACAATTTTTTTTTACAATTTTTTTTTCCATATTTGTAACACATATACAATCTAAAATCCCCCTTTTTAACCACGTTCAAGTGTATAATTCAGTGGTGTTATTTATACTCACAATGTTGTGTTACCATTACCATCATCATTACCAAAATTTTTCCATCATCCCAAACGCAGCTCTGTACTTATTAAGCATTAATTCCCCATTCCCTACCCTACCATGGACCTTGGTAACCCATATTCTAGTTTATGACTTGATGAATTTGCTTATTCTAATTATTTCATATCAGTGAGATCGTACAATATTTGTTCTTCATGTCTGGATTATTTCACTCAATATGCTGTCTTCAAGGCTATCCATATTGTTACCTATCAGCACTTCTTTCTGTTTCATGGCTGAATAATATTCCACTGTGTGTATGTTCCACATTTTGTTTATTCATTCATCTGTTGATGGACATGTGTGTTACTTCCAAGTTCTGGCAAATGTGAATAATGCCAATAAGAACATCAATGTGCAAATATCTATTTGAGTCCCTGTTTTCAATTATTGGGAGTATATACCTAGAAGTGGTATGCTGGGTCATATGGTAATTCTATACTTAACTTTCATGAGGAACCAACAAACTGTTTTTCACAGTGGCTGTTCCATTTAACACTCTCACCATCACTTCACATCATCTCCAACACTTGTCATTTTACATTTTTTGAAATAGTAGTACTTCTGTTGGGTGTGAAATGGTATCTCATTATGTATTTTTTTCTTTTAAAAAATTTTAATTTGAAATAACTTCAAACTTATAGGAAAGTTGCAAAAAGTTCCACACAATATGCAGAATTCCAAAATACCCATGACAAAGATAACAAAATTTGCCAGCTATTAGAATTTTGCAGCATTTTTCTAATAGCTACTGATGTTGAGCATCTTTTCATGTATTTATTGGTCATTTGTATATCTTCTTTGAAAAAATGTCTACTCAAGTCTTTTGTTCATTTCTTGGTTGGATTTTTTGACTTTTTATTTTTGAGGTGTAGGATTTCTTTATATATTTTGCATATTAAACTCTTATCAGATATTTGGTTTTCAAATATTTTCTCTCAATGTGTAGGTTGTCTTTTTACTCTCCTTATGAAGTCCTTTGATGCACAAAAGTTTTATAAAGTCCCTTTTATCTATTATTTATTTTGTTATTCATTTGTTTGGTGTAGAGTGTAAGAAACCATTGCCCAACACAAGGTCTTGAAGATGCTTCTTCATGTTTTCGTTTTATCAAGGGGTTTTATAGTTTTGGTTCTTATATTTAGGTTTTTCACTCATTGTAAATGGATTTTTTTATATGTTTGTATATGTGTGAGGTTGGGTTCCACCTTCATTCTTTTCATATGAAGATCCAGTTTTCCCAGCACCATTTGTTGAAGAGACTATTGTTTCCCCATTGAGTGGACTTTGGCATCCTTGCCAAAAATCAATTGGCCATAGATGTTGGGGTTTATATCTGAACTCCCAATTCAATTCCACTGGTGTATATGCCCATATTTGTGCCAGTAACGTAGTTGTGATTACTGTAGCTTTGTAAGAACTTTTAAAATTGGGAATTATGAACCCTCAACTTCATTCTTTTACAAGATGTTTTTGACTATTTAGGGTCATTTACCCTTACATGTAAATGTGATGATTGGCTTCTCCATTGCAGAAAAAATGCAAATTTTTCTGAATTTTGATTAAGATTGTGTTGAATCTGTAAATCACTTTGAATAGAAACAAAATATTCTGAGCAGTATATTTTGTCAGTCTCTGAATCCAGTTTGGCATTATACACAATGAAATATTTTAAGGTGATTCTTGGATAAAGATTTTATAGTTGATCACAAGAATTCTTGTGTGGATGTAATGTCAAAACACATTATTTTTTTCCTTCGATTTAACAAAGAGAAAAGAAAATGTCAATCGAATTCAAAAACCAAGGGAAGCAGATGTGGCTCTGTTATGCCCGATTTCAGATCCCCAGGTGCATGGATGAGACCACACCAACAATGCAATAGCAAAAGGGAGCTTTATTGCTAACTCGAGTTAGGGCCCAGGCTTCCCGATCGCGGGCAATGCCATGGACCTTGACCCAAGGTCATCACAGGATTTATAAGCAGTAACCAAGGACAAGGGGGAGCATATACATGTGTTCATAGTTGATAAGCATGTCGCAAACTCCAAGAAGCTCTAGGTGGGAGAGTACCCACCCGGTTCACCCGAAAAGCAATGACGCAAGTTCAGAGAAGCCTGGGACGGGAGGGGTTATCAGTGGCTCCAAGGACAGGAGCAGGCTTCCCAGGTTATCTGGAGACTTACATTCTTGAAGGGGGAAGAGCTCTAGGAATTAACTGAAGTCTTACAGCTCAAGCGATTGGACTTCTGCCTACCACAGGGGAGGTCCACGGTTCGCATCCCAGTGCCTCGGAAATAAGACAGCAAGCTAGCACGACGTGCAGGCGAGGCAAGCTGATGGGCAGGTGTGGCAAGCTGATGCAACAAAAGACACAAGAAGAAAAAATTTAATGAGAGATACAACAAAACAGGGAACAGAGGTGGCTTAAGCAATTAGGCCCCTCCCTCCCACATTGGAGGTCCTGGCTTCGGTTCCCAGTGCCTCTTAAAGAAACAAAAGAAGATGAACAGACACAGCAAGTGCAAACAATGAGGGGGTGGGGAGAAATAAATAAATAAAATAAATCTTAAAAAAATAACAATTATATAGGTTGTTCCTGTTTTAAAGTCAAGCTATATCCAATGATGTACTTCTATATTATAACTTTTTGTAATAGTTATAGTAATTTAATGCTTCATGACAATATTTAAATCATAACTAACAGACATACAAAGAATGGTTTAACAATTATTGACAAGTTTTCAGAGCAATATGAATTCTCATTTGTTGCTAATGAGAATGAAAACTGGTATATGCACTTTGGAAGAGGGTTTGCATTTTTTTACAAATATAGTCTTACCATAAGATTCAGAAATCACATTCCTAGGTATTTAGCCAAGTAATATGAAAACATGTCCACAGAAGAAACTGCATGTGAATGCATAGCAGCTTTAACCACTGTAATTACAATCTGGAGGTAACCAAGCTGCTTTTTAAAACTTAACCAGTGACGGGATAAACAACCCGTGATATATATATACTGTAGTATACTATTAAATGATAAAAAGCAATGAACTATCCACTAATGGAAAAACATGGATGAATCTTAAGTGCATTTTGCTAAGTAAAAGAAACCAGTCTTCAAAGTGTACATACTCTACGATTCCATTTATACAACATTCTGGAAATAGCAAAACTATAGAGCTGGCAAATGGATCAGTGATTGCCAAGGGCTTGAGGAGGGGGAAGGTTGGACTGGTGCTTAATTTCTTTTGTTTAATAAGCTACTACTTAATAATAATTTACATTTTGGTACCATCCAGGTACTATTTATAAACCTCATTTAATTTGTACAGCAGCCCTCTGAGGCAGGAATGCAGGAGTGGTTTCCTCATGAGAACATAGATTTAAAAATTTACTTATCCATGTAATATTCCATGTCACAGAAAAATTAAGGAATAGATCTCAGGCTAAAAGCCAGCTCTTGTGACATCTCACCCAGTGTTACTTTCCCATCCTTGGTTTCTTGGTATCTTCTCCTGAACAAAACCATGTCATTGCTAAAATTGAAAATATCTCTTCTTTTGGCTACATCAGAAAAACCAAAACTGTGAATGCTAAATCATCCTACTGTAGCCTAAAAAACAATGATAATAAAATACCTTCCCAAGTGACTTCCCCATATAATACTCTACTCTCCCTCGTGTAATAAGAACTAGGCAATTGATTGTTGCTTTTCTTATACTTTATTTCTCTGGAAATGAGTGAAAGCCAATGTGCCTCCCTTGTGAAAATTAAACTGCTAACTTACCATTAGGCAGGACCCAAGTGAAGAAGAATTAAACTGTGAAAATTTAGTAGTTCTATTTGTGAACAATGAATGATAGATATAAATATGTCATTGACAAGTGTATTTCAACGCCTTCATGAGTTTTGGAGTCCATTGTTTTTAAAATCACATGATTTTTAAATTTTTAACAGGTTATAGTATATAATACATTACCAGAAAATATATATGGGACTCTTGTGGCATCACTGTGTACTAACTTGTGAAAAATTTACTAGTACTAATGACTAAGGAACTGAGAAAAATTTTACTCTTGGCATATATGTTATCTTCTGCTTCTCTGTCAAATTGTATTTTGTATTTAAACTTCCAGAATCCATACCTTACATTGATTGGTGTACATTAATTAATTCTACAACACTACTTTTTAAATAACTTGAGCATATTTTTTTCGGAGTTGCAGAAGAGTTGGTGGAATTTCGAGACATTGATCTATTCTGAGAGATTTGCACTTATGTCTAATTCAACAATCACTGACAGCTCTTCCATACCTATGCTCCACCATGCTCGCTTAGAAGTTTTTATGTTCGTAATCACAGTGGACATTTGGAGTATATAAATAAGAGTACACAGTTCTGATGACTTGATGACTTAATGCCTTGCAGTCTTTGAGAAACAAGATTAGGTAGAAATAAACCTCAAGGAATGGCGTTCTAATCGGGAGCCTCTGAGTCATTAATCCCTTATAGTTCATGTCCATGAGAGCCCCAGAATCAGGGTTTGAGAGGGCTTTAATCAGAGAATTTTGTAAATGATCAGAAAAACCTTAGGATGACAAATATCAAGGAGGAACCAAAGGAATTGATACAACAGAGTACCTGGCATAATTTTGAAAGATAATGAATACTTGTTGAATGACTCCCTGAAAATATCAAGGACTCATTCACATTACATTTGCCCTTTTACACCTTTATCAAGTGGACAGAGCTCTACCAAGTACTGAAAAAAGGATCACAAAATGAACTAGAATGAAGAAATTAATATTAACAGAAGCCATATTTACAGACCCTGATATAGCGCATTAATTTAGAGCTAAAATAAGCCTTTTTCTCATATGTTGGAAGATATGCAAACAGAAACTGAATTAGAGAATGTGATGTCCAGGAGGATCTTGAAATAACCAGTACAAAATATACATAGTTTTAGAAGGGTTTTCTAAGATGCGATAGATGGCAAGATAATTTTAACAAGAAATATCTATCCTAATATTTATTCTGCTTAATCAAGTTTACTAGAAGGTAAATTTCAGGCTCTCCAGCGAACACAGAAGCTTTAGGAATTACCAGATACCCAGGTTGAGGGCCTAAAGCTACTGGATTATAAGTTTAGTGGTTAACCACTGCAAGCACATAGCCAATATTTGGCAACAACTGGAGACATAGATCAAAGGGAAGCTCCCTGACATTTATTCAAGGCCTGGAAGCCACAGGAGAAATGGCTCAAGAGGTGGCATCTGTTAATTGTGATGTTGGAGACACAGGCAGTGTCAGGAATGAAATTGGTTTCTTGGTAGGTGCTGACACAGGGTAATTAGAAAAAGGGCAGCCAGAGGTTTCTCAGTTGTTGGATTCATAGTTGGCTGGTTAGCCACTGGTAGGCACATTCCAATTCTCTTGGCAATAGAACTGGAGCCAGGGATCACCTTGGCAGCTACTGGATAGGCAGAGGATACCTCCCCAACCCAATCTTCCCACAGAGAACAACATATAAGGATAAGAGAATGTAGCAGTAAGTTTCAAAACAGCAGAACTTATTGTTTCTAGAGTAACGGTTGCTGAGAAAGTCAGCAGAGTTTTCAGAAAATTACAGAGGGTAGCTTTCTGAATTTTGTCTCCTTGCTAGGCACACACACACACACACACACACACACACATTTCTGTCTCGCTGAGATTCTTTTATCTGATAGCATTATGGTAATAATTATTCAGATTCCAATGAAAATACCATCCAACCTTCTCATGTGATTTGTTTACATTTATAAACACACTTGTGCCAACAATTTACCCTCATTCTTTTTATACCCAACAGGCAGCCAGGGTAATAACTAGCTAAAATTAATTCCTTCTCCAGGGTTAGGTCCAGATGGGTAGGGAGTAGATATGTTCTTTCAAATATAAGTGGTGGATGTAAAATATGAATGAGGAGGCCAGTGGTTGCCAAAGCGGGAATTGAAACTAGTCATTTAAATTTTCACAATTCTGTTTCTCAGTTGAATGATAGAAACACAGACACCATGGTGGGCATTTAATAAACTAAACTCTTCAAAATGACATACTGGCATTTATTCTGAGATTATATATAGTTTATATCCCACATGTCAATTCCCCTCTAAAGATGCTGACCTGTAAACTTCAAAGTAATTATAACATTGCCTCAGGTAAAGTCCTTTCCATAGGCTGAGACATTGTAAACGTTTCCATACACTGCCACGACAGCGGTGGATTCACTAAGATGTGACTGGAGGCATCCATTCTTACTGCTTTATTCCTGTTCGGTTTATTATTTCCTTTGAGAAAAAAAAAAAACGAAACTAATGTCTTAAAAATCACAAAATATTTTAAAGGGTTTTGATTCATATTGCCAAATTCATACTTCCTCCACATCACATGAGCATCCACAGTACTGTTGGGTATTGTTACCCTCATTATTTTTGCCAATTTGATAAGGAGAGTAGTATATTATTGATCTATACTAATTATATAGATTACTAGCGAAGTCTTCTACTTTGGTATATTTTCATTGGTTACTTAGGTTTTTCATTGTGGGATACTGGTTGGGAATTTTAATGACACTTGGTAAATGAATATTTCATAAGATGAGAACCTCTTAAAAGAACCTAGAGGAAAATGAGCATTTCTAGAAAGAGTAGTGTAAACAATTCTTTATTGCTGAACCGAATTGTGTTTTGAAAAATATGGTGAGGTTTTTTGGTGGGTGGGGATTCCTGGCCTGACCACATAGAAATTCATATTCAGGGAGTTGGAATTTAATTCAAGAACTTTATTTATTTGTAGATGTCTCTACAAAACCCAGTGTGGGATCCACAGGACAAGGAAATTCCGAAGGCATTGGCTATTTCTCCAAGTCCTTGCCTTTCTGTGCTTAAATAAAATAAAAACAAACTCATCACATGCCAGAAGATCTTAAGGCAGAAACTATTTTTACTTGAAACTCATTGGAGAATCCACTTATGCAATTTTCTGCAAAGATTTCCTTTTCGATATGATGAACCCTCCCTGCCCCACGTACAAATTGCTTTAATATTTGAGGAGGGCTTACAGAGAAGCACATTGGATTAAAGAATTGGTAGCATCTGCTGCTTGATAGCAATGCTTTAACATGGTTATATTTGTAAACTTCCTGTTTATAGATGTAGAAGTAGGATGGACATTCATACAAATGGCTTGGGGTCAGCACCTAGAACAGTGCCCAGCACATAATAAAATTCAAAAGTATTTGCTTTTCCTTTTGAAGTAATGAAAATGTTCTAAAATTGACTGAGGTTATGACAGCACAACTCTGATGAAAAGGACAGCCACTGAGTGTACACTTTGAATGGATTTTACAAAGCATGAAGCTATATAACACAGGGAATTCCATGGTGGACAGCAGACTGTGGTTAACAGAACAAATATAAGAACATTCTCTCACCAACTATAACAAATACATAATACTAATACAGGGTGTTAATAACTGGGTGGGTGAGTGAAAATACACCAAAAGTAAGACAGGGACTATACTTAGTAGTAACATATTGATGATGCTCTTTCATAATTTTTAACAAATGTTTCACAACAGTGCAAGTTTTTAGTGGTGGGTGATGTGTGTGAGCCCTGTATGATATTATGCATGTTTGTTTTGTAAATTCACAACTTTTACTATACACTTATTGTCTACTATGTTCTTGTATGATGATATTCTTCAATAATTTTTTCAATGAAAAAATGTGTTGAATGAATGTGTTTGGAGATACAATTCTAAGCAAAGGTATTAAGTTGTAGTTTCACTAACATAATTTAAAACCCTACCCCTGGGGAATTTCCTCTTTTTCTTCTTCCTTCCAAGCCCTCCTTCTCCCTGTGTTTTATTTTTATCTTTTATTTTGCTGTATTGCTGTGCTTCTTTTTCTCCAATCCCCTCCACATTACTGGAAAGGAAATAGGAGTGTTGTGTATTACTGCACTGTTCATCCTAGTAACAAATAGAGTAACACAGACTAGGTTTCTCTGTAGGAAACAGCATGTCAAGCAAGCTTTAAAAGATAGCAGTCTTTTCACCCTGCAGTAGAGAAGGTTCTATAATCAATTCATAAATTCGTATTACAGATATATCTTGCAGGCCATCATCACCTCCAGAGATGCAGCTCATGCTGACTTGAAAATCCCAGATATTTATCAACCAATAAGAATTTCATAAAGAAAATGGAAAGTGCTTCTCTATTTTAATGGAGACTGAAGGCTCATCAATACAGCTACTGTTAGAGCAAACAGGAATCGGGAATGCATTATGTGTGGGCTGCATAAAATTTCTTTGAGAGTTCTTTCTTTTCCATTGTGTAGTTATATCTGATAATGGTCTATTTGTATTGAGAAACAGCGGAGGTTTGTACTTTTGGACAGAATTAGGAGAAATGGAAAAGTGGGAAAGGCAGCAAAATATTTTCTGTCCTCCCCATTTACCTCTGAGACCACTGAACTTTAGTGCCTAGACAGGGCTCAATTGCTCTTCGGAAGGTCCTATGCACAGTGTCTCATGAAATAAACATGAGTAAAAGGATTTTAACATTTTCAAGCAAGTTCTTATTTGAGACTAGCAGAACACCTAGTCTGTGTTTGATTCCACCCACCAGAGTGTGTCCAATATTGCAATCCTTACAATCCTCCTTTTATTTTCTAAATAACTGCAAAGTGATGCAATTCACTTTAAGATTCCTTTTTAGATAGTAGTAGTGTTTTGTGGTTTGTGATAAGAAAATGAGGATAGAATAAATACAAAGCTAAGATATCTGTGACTTAGGAAACTTTACAAGTTACTGTCACAATCATCTGATTGAAATCAAACAGGCACTTCAAAAATGATAACTGACACTTGTGCATAAGGAAAACCAGCTTCCCACAGCTGACTTTCTGTTGCTCCAAATTTTCATGTGGGCATGTTTTCTGGAAACATTCAAATGTCAAAGATTCTGTTTACAAAGGGGCATGTAACATTTTGCTAAATAATATGACATATATTTTGTAATAGAGCTTGTCAGGATAGTCAGCAGAACATAGTGTACCTAATATTGAATTAGGTCACAGGTATAATTAAAAGACTTTATACTTGTTATCTTCTGTAATCCATTCTAATAAGATGTGAAGAATTCCCAGATAGGAATCTGATTATCCAGAAAGAATTATGGCCTAAATGGAAATTAACTAACTAAACAAACAAACAAACAAAAAGACAACATTTCTTTGAGTATTCTACAATAAAGCATTAAATTATTATATTGTGCTTATTAATTTCATATTTTGTTGAATTTGGCATGGGATATTAAGGTATTTACTAAGTAGGTTTAAATGTTTAGAACCCATAGTTTTCAATGATCCTATGATTAGATTAAGTTACCACAGAGAAAATCTGGCTCTAGTGCATTAGTTTTCTGATACTGAAAAATTCCAATATTTGACTGGAAGATATAAATATCACATATCCAATTTGAAGCATTTTTTTTGGATTTAAGTTAGAGACCTTAATCAGAATGACACGTTTGACACTATCCTCCCTACAGAGAAGGAATTCTCTTCAATTGACCCTATTTGTGATATGAACTTTGAAGATTTTGTGTTAGGTCATCCTGGAGCCTCTTATTAATAGCCTTTTCTACATATGGCACATTCTGTAAGTGTCTTGTGTGCAGAAAGCTGCCGGCCCATGAGCTTCAGGTTCAGATGTAACCTGAAGTGTACTCATTCACCTGGAAAATGTCACTCTCTCCTTGTTATAAAAATATTGGGATATGCATAGGACATGAATGATTTCATTAATCCACAGGATTCTTCCTAATTAATCTTTTTATTAAGGCATTTTCTAGCTGCCTCAGAGGAATAAATGACCTCATATTATATTTTGTAAAGTATATCTTCAGTTTTCATTGTTAGACATTTCTCAGAAAAAAAATAGATAAGGAGCAGGTGAGAATAGCTTGCTTCATTTTGATGCACAACTCAACATTTGAACATCAGCGTTCCCAGTAAAAATAAGAACAATGATAATGGTGAACATGTTGGTAATAATGAGTATCCACTAATGAGATAATCTCTGTTTGATAAGGAAATGTGTTGAAATATGCAGAGGAAATTCCTATAAGACAAAAGTAATGAAACCAGCAAAAAAGAGCAGAAATGTCCAAATAACTTCAAAAGAGAAAAATGCTTGAACTCTGGACAAGGTCAACTAGTATTTAAGTAAACTGTCATGGAAAACATGTCATAAAAATTTACAGAATTAATGTTTTCTTTTTAAATTTCTTTTGAAACTTAACAATCGTGGTTATGCTGACTTAAGGCATATATTCTTTATTTTGCCTCTGATTTGTCAAACTTCAAAAGGAGAGCAAGTTGTTCATAAGGTATTGATTGAATAACTTAATGTTTAAGGTTGTTAACCACAAAAGTTCAATTTGTAAGTTAATAGCAATTACAAGGGAAAGGTAACTATGCTTTCTAACATGGCTAGGAGGGAAACTTCCAAAGGTTATTACTATGCTTTTAAACTTACCATGTTTCCACAGAATTACACACATTTAGAATGGGAAAATCATGAAAACGTAGGGATAACCCCAAGACTAGGCACAGCAAGAGTTTCTCACTCCCATGCTGGTCCATACTCGGGTTCTAGATATACCTCAAAATTGCTGTTTAAGTGTTCTACTAGGCTATGGTTTCAGGAGCTTATGCTCCAGGTAAGCAAATCTTGGCTCTGACTCTGGATTCATTTACCTCTTCAGATTTTGTGGTGATGGCTTGACTTTAAACTCCAGTGCACTGATAGGTCTAGAAAAAGTCATTGATTTCCAGGTCGTTCCCCTTTATCTTGATTTTAGGATGGGAGTAACAACTTCCAAGCTCTTTATGTGCTGGGTCTGAAACTGGGAGTCTATATATTCCTTGAGTCATTACCAATGGCTTGACCTTTTATAGAAAGATTATATAAGCAAAAATAATGTCTCTGTGAAGATGGAATAAACTATTGTTTATATTTGGAAGTGTTTATTCAGAGGAAACTTTGAGAAGCAATTCAGATTCAAAATTCTACTCTCAAAAATTCTGAAAAACCTGTTAGACTAACCCTTCATTGTTTTTCTATACATTCCTTATTTAAAGACTCTATAATCATTATATAGGTTGAAATGTTTATTTTTTTCAATCTATTTCAAAAAGATAAACAAGATTTGTTAGCTATGGTTCTCTAGGGAAACAGAACAGGCAGGAGATATCTGTAAATATTACCAGATTTTATAAAACTGTTTCACACTACTATGGGGATGCATGAGTACAAAGTCCATACGGCAGGCTGCAAGCTGGGAACTTTGAAAAGGTTTTCTATGAATTCCCCAGGAGTAGTTGGCTGGTTGAAGCAGATATGGAAATTCTATCTCTTCTGGCTCCTGAAATCATCACTTCTACCTTTAAGGCCTTCAACTGATTGGATGGGACATCTGTCATTGCTAAAGGCAGTCTCCTTAGTTGTTTGTAAATGTTATCAGCCATGGATGCAATCATTGGCTTACAGATGATTTAATTCCACAAAATGTCTTCACAGTAACGATTAGACCAGTGCTTGCTGAACCAAACAGCTGGGCACAATTTCCTCGTCAAGTTGACACATGAACTTAAACATCACACAAGATAATGATTCTGTATATCTCTGCACAGATATTTGGTCTGGTTTTAGATTCCAGGGATAAAACTGATGCTTCATAATTGGTTATGAGGGAGACCTAACAGGCTTTCTCCACTGGGGTTAATTAGGAAGGACAACATATTATCTGAGTTTATGGTCCAACAAAAAGAAGCCAGTTTTTGTTATCTCCAGTTTAAACATGACTATATGAAGAAGGTTAATCACATGGAACACATACTGGTATTTGGATATTAATTAAGAAGTTTTTTTATGAAAATGAGCTTAAATACCTCCTCTCCATGTATTTGAATCACTGATGAAGCCAGAAAGCAATTGTGATGGTAAAGTTCATGTGCCAACTTGACCAGGTTATAGTGTTCAGTTGTTTGGTCAAGCAAGCATTGGCCTGATTGTTATTGTGAGGATATTTGTGGACTTAAATCATGAGTAAATTGATTGCATCTATGGCTGATTACATCTACAATCAACTGAGGAGATTGCCTCCAACAATTTGAGGTTCTCATCCAATCAATTCAAGGCCTTAAAAGGAGAAGGAATATTCAGCAGTCAGAAGAGAAAATTTCCATCTTTACTTCAGCCACCATTTTCCCCTGGAAATTCATCAAATATCTTTGTAGGACTTCCCAGCTCATTGCCTGCCCTCTGGAATTTGGACTTCACCGCCCCCACAGTCACACAGACAACTCCTATAAAAAACTCATAACATCTGCAGAATATATGTACATATATATCTCTCATTCTTTTTATCTAGAGAACCCTGACTAATACAGCAAAATATCAGCTGGTATATTGAAATGGCACTAATTGGCTCAAATAAACAAATCTTCATATTATAGATCATAATGTAATTAAATAGAGAAAATATGGGCTTTGAGAGAAGTTGGATGTAAATTCCAGATTAGTCATTTACAATCTGTATGACCTTAGCTTAATCAGGAACAATTATAACAAGCTTGCCAGATAGTAAGTTAATTAAATTAAGAAAATAAGAAACCTGATGCAGTGGAAATTAATAGACTTGATAGTAACACAGTATAGTGAGTATAACTAACACTGCTGATTTACAAATGTGATTGTGCTGAAAGGGGTAGTCTGTGGATGTAAATGTCAATTGAAAGGAAACTAGAGAATAACCTAGGGAAAGTACAACAGTGATTTTGGTGGTGGATGAAGATTGTGGTTAATAGCATAAATATAAGGATGCCCTTCTTTTACGAAGTCCTAAGAATATGGTGATGCACAGTGCAACAGTTTGAGATGATTTTTGTAAATCCAAAAAGAGAAAGATTATGTTTGTAAACTAATCTAGTCTTCTCGGTGTGATACACTTTGATTATATTGGATTCAGTTTAAGAGACCTTGATTAAATTACTTGATAAGATCAGGACTTTAATTTGACCATGTCAGTAGGGCGTGGCTCAGGTTGAGTCCCCATCCTCTTGGCGGGCTGACATAAATGGAAACTCACTCAAAATAGACACACAGGGAAGAGGAGAGAGCTTTGTCATTTTCAATCCTTTCATATGACATAAGGGAGACGACTCCAAAGGCTAAAGCCCCAGGGAGAGATGGACCATTTGCCTGATAGCTTACAGCTGACCTTGGGAAGAAAGCCAATATAGGAAGCCCTTGGAGACAAGCCCTATGCCAGCCTATAGCTGAAATCAGGAAGATGCTGCGCCCCTGAAGCCTCAGAGGAAGAGGAAGCACAGAGGGGAATGCTCAGAGCAGCCAGAGATCAGCAACCATCTTGCTACAACACGTTGCCACTGACTTTGGTGAGAAAGCATCCTTGAGTTGGACTCTTTATGATCTTGTAACTGTAAGCTTGTTACCCCAAATAAATATCCTTTCTAAAAGCCAACAGATTTCTGGTACTTTGCATTGGAACCCCTTTGGCAGACTAATACACACAGAAAAATTACAACTAATTTCGCTTAGGGACAATAGTTAACAGTAATATTGTAATATTTTACAGCAATTGCAAGAAGATACTATTCAATACAATACCAAGGGACAACAAAAGAAAGGTATAAGGCGGGGTATGGGATTTTTCCTCTTAGAATAATGAAAACATTCTAAAATTGACTGAGATGATGACAGCACAATTCTGTGATGAAAATGAGGGCCCCTGAGAGTACACTTTGAATAGATTGTACAAAGCATGGGACTATATAACACAAGAAATCCAGTGGTGGATGATGGACTGTGGTTAATAGGACAAATATGACAACATTCTCTCATGGACAATAACAAATATATAACATTAACACAGGATATTAATAATTGGGTGGGTTGGGGGGAAATACACCAAATACAAGATATGGGCTATAGTTAGTAGTAATATTTTGGTGATGCTTTTTCATTGTAACAAACATTTCACCACAGTGCATGGTGTTGGTAGTGGAGAGATGTATGGGAGCCTTGTATGATGATATGCATGTTTGTTTTGTAAATTCACAAATTTTACTATACATTTATTGTTTATGTATGTTCATGTACAAATGATATACTTCAATAATATTTTTTGGAGGTACTATGGATTGAACCTGGGACCTCATACATAGGAAGAATGTGCTTAACCACTTAGCTACACCTGCTCCCAGGAAGTAATGGCAGTATTTGGAGAGGCAAAAACACAAGTTCTAGTTCTGTTTTCTACTTATTTATTGAGCTATCTATCAAGATTTTAATTATTAAATAATTTCCCACATTTTCTATTTATCTCCCAACTTGTGGAGTCTTCATATTTGCAGTCATGTTATTGACAGTGTATTTTTTTTAAATCTTTTTATTATGAGGTACTGGGGATTGAATCTGAGACCTCATGCATGCAAAACAGGCACTAAACCACTGAGCTACACCTGTTCTCCATTCAATAAAATTTTATTTAAAATAAAAAGAATTGTGCCAGGCCCTGATATTGATGATTGTACTTATGAACCTTTCCTTTTGAAATTGAAACTT
Source organism: Chaetophractus vellerosus (assembly GCA_004027955.1). Classification (NCBI taxonomy): domain Eukaryota; kingdom Metazoa; phylum Chordata; class Mammalia; order Cingulata; family Chlamyphoridae; genus Chaetophractus; species Chaetophractus vellerosus. Next base: position 560 of record PVKH010007199.1, on the reverse strand, counting down.
AGCCTATTATTATATGTTGCCTAAGAGTTACCTCCTGAGTGTTTCTTTGTTGCTCAAATGTGGCCTCTCTCTAAGCCAAACTCAGAATATAAACGACTACCTCCCCCCACTTCCTGGCGTGGGACATGACTCCCAGGGATGAGCCTCCTGATACTGAGGGATTATTACCAAAAGCCAACTAGCAATGCACCTGGAAAAAGACCTTGACCATAAGGAGGAAATGGTAAATACAAATGAGTTTTTACGGCTAAGAGATTTTGAAGTGAGTTGGGTTACACTTATGCACATCTCAGCAGGATCTCATTGACTGCACAGTAAATAGTTCCTGAAATAGCAGGACTCCTGAGGGTTCTAGAGACATCTAAACACTATAGGCAGGGCCGACAGTGCAGGAGTTTAGCACCCTGCCAGTAGGTCTTACCTTGGTGTTTATGCTCCTCAGTGTGACAGAGTTGTACTCAGTTGTGGTTTCCCTACACATGGCTCTCTGTCTCTTCTATTTGAACCAATAGTTAGTACTATACTTGATAGGTGTATTTCCAAGAGACTTAAATCTATGT
>PVKH010007198.1:0-20417 GCA_004027955.1 Chaetophractus vellerosus | reverse complement strand
TACCCTTTGGCTATTGTGAATAACACGGATATAAACACTGCTGTACAAGTATCTTTTGAGACACTGTTTTTACTCTCTTTGGATATATGCCTAGAAGTGGAATTGCCAGAATTTAAGTTTGTGAGGAACCGCCATATTGCTTTCCACAGTGGCTGCACCATTTTAGATTCCCACCAGCAATATACTAGGAGTTCCAATTTCTCTGCATCCTCTCTGTTTTGGTCAGCCAAAGGTGTGCCTTTTGAAATATACCAAAGATTGGTCGGTCTTTATAAAGGGTATTTATTTGGGGTAGACGCTTACAGTTACCAGGCCAGAAAGCATAAGTTTCTTCTCATACCAAAGTCCACGTGTTGGAGCAAGATGGCTGCCGACGTCTGCAAGATGGCTGCCGACGTCTGCAAACCTTTGGGTTTCTCTCCTGCCGGGGCTGCGTTTCTCTCTGGGCTTAGCTTCTGTTTCCTCCACAAGTTCAGCTGTAGACCATGAGGTTCTCTACGCTTTTGCGTCTCTCCACAAGGCCAGCTGTAGACTATCTGGCGAACGGTTCACTTATCTTCTCCTGGAGCGCTCCTCTCCAACATCAGAACTGCTTCTCAAATCTCTTCTCTAACTCTCTGCAACTCAAACCTGCTGCCTGGCCTTTATACTTGAGACCACACCCACTGAGGGGCGGGGCCCAACACCCTCCTGACGTGGCCCAGTTAATGCCCTCATCACAAACCAATCTGCCCAGATGAACAGATGAGTTTACAAGCATAATCCAATTTATATTTTTGGAATTCATAATTACATAAAACTCAAACCATTACACTCTCCAACATTTGTTGTTTCCTGTTTTTTGTTTTTTGTTTTTTCCTCCATAGCTATCCTTGTGGGTGTGAAGTAGTATCTCATTGTGGGTTTGATTTGCATTTTCCTAATGGCTAGTGATGTTGAGCCTCTTTTCATGTGCTTGTTGGCCATTTATATATCATCTTTGGAAAATTTCCTATTCAAGTCCTTTGCCCATTAAAAAAATTTTTTAATTGAAGTGTATTATTCATACATGAACATACATAAACAATAAGTGTATAGTGGGCCGGCTGTATAGCCCAGTGGATAGGGCGCTGGTACACCACATGGGAGGCCCCGGGTTTGGTTCCTGGGGACCTCTCCAAGCAGGCAGACTGCCTGAGAAGGCAAAGCCGCCACGGGCAGGGCAAAGCCGCCATGGGCAGGGCAAGCCGCCTGTGAACGGAGCAAAGCCGCCTGCGAACGGTGCAAAAAGCCACCCGGGATGGAAGCAGACCCGCCCACAAGCAGGGCAGAGCCGCCTGTGTGGTGACCTGGCTCGGCGTGTCGCCGCAGCGGGGGGAGACAGAGCAGACACAGAAGAACGCAGAGAAATGAACACAGCAAGAGCAAGCAGAAGGGGGGCGGGGGAATATGTAACCAAAAAAATAAAAATAAAAATAAAATAATTGTATAGTAAAAGTTGTGAACTTACAAAATAAACATGCATAACGTCATGCAATGGTCCCATACATCACCCCTCCACCAACACCTTGCATTGTTGTGAAACATTTGTTACTATGCAAGAGCATCATCAAAATATTACTACTAATTATAGTCTATATCTTACATTTGGTGTATTTTTCCCCCAACCCACCCTATTGTTTTTTAAATATATTTTTATTACAGAGGTTGTGAACTTAGAAAACAGTCATGCACATGTGTAGAATTCCCCTACAACACCCCTTCACCAACACACCATACCGTGGTAGAATATTTGTTACAGATTATGAGATAATATCATTAGACTATTGCCACCAAACATGGTCCATAGCGTATATTTGCTTTGCCCATTTTTTAATTGGGTTGTCTTTTTTATTGTTACATTGTAGCTAATATATGTTACTCATATATTCTGGATATTAAGCCCTTATCTGATATTAAGCACTTACCTTTTGATGTCTGAGATGGAAATGTTCAGGTTTTTCTCTTGACCCCTCTTTTCCTGCCTTCTTTTCATGTATTGGCCTCTTAACTGTTGGCATTCTCTTCCCTTCTCAGCCTGCTTGCTCTATGAAGACAATCTTATTGATCCTCTTTGCTGGTGATTTCTAAATGTCTCTCTCCAGCCCAGAGCTCTTTCTTGAGTCCTTTATATCTAATTGTTTACTAAATATAGCCATCCAGATGTCCCTTCAACACCTTAAAACTCAGCATTATCAACAGCTGACCTTTTCATTTATTCTCTCATACTGCTTTACTTTCTGTATTCTCTGTCTAAATGACTCCATCTACTTAGTCACTGAATTCAAGCACAGGAATCATCCTGTATGCTCTAGCCTCTCCATACATTTATAAGTCACCAAACACCAGATACTTGTTCTAATTCTCCTCTTTATCACTAATGCTATCTTAGTTCCGGTCTGGAAAATTGGAATAGATGCTTATTGGTGATTTAGGCTTTTGACTTAAACTACGAATTATTCTATCTCGATTTTGGATTATCATGACATGTCACTGCTTAAAATTCTTCAGTGTGTTTCATCTTACATACATGGTAAGGTTCAAACTCCTAGATATGGCACTTGAGGACTTCACAGTCTAGCTCTGCTCTGAACTCTGACTTGATCCTTTTCACTTTACCCCTGTTAGAAGTTCATACCAACAAAACTGCATGTGTCCTCCCACATGGCCAGATTATTTCTTGCTTCAGTACCTTTTTTTCGGGCTGGTCTGCTGAGTGTCCCTTATTCCCCCAAGATTCAGTTCATTCTAGAAAAAAGCATTTGATATTTCTGGGAGTGAATTTCAGTGGGTACTGAAAAGAAAACATAGTCTTCTTGAAGATAAATGATTTCCTTAATGCTTTTAAACCTCCTTTATAGGAGAAACTTCCTACAAAGGAAAGCTCTTCTAACATATTTACGATAAATTTTGCAATCACTTATTTGTATTAATTATATTTATTGTATATATTAATGGTGCTTTTAAGATGTTTATTTGCTCAGAAAGTCTGATAACAGTGATCAGAATTTTCTGAAGTTCTTAATTCATTGCACTTCCTTATTTAAATCTATTAAATCTATATCTATATAAACCAAATAACAGTTGAATATTATCTGATTGATGCTATTCTCCACAAATTCTCTACTTCCTGACTCTTTGTATATATTCTGAACTCTAATTTTTCTTAGCAAGCCCAGTTCATTTGTAATTCTTAATAATTTGATTTTTTCCTTAAGAATTTCTTTTTTATATGCATATTTCATTGTTAGCATCTTTGAAAACAAGTGAATACTATTGCAATATTTAAAGAGTTTGTAGAATAAAGAAAGCCTAATAAAGCATATGTTTCTGGCTTTCTAATTTTGCCCTTAAATATGTATATTTAGAAAGTTGGATTGACTAGACATTTGAAAGGAAAAATGACTGATTAGCATTATAAAGGTCACTTTGCAATATTCCTTCAAAACTAATTCTTAGGGAGCTGGGAAAATATCCTGTTAATCACAGTTTGAATGAGTTAAAATCACACTCTGAAATTAGATTTCAGCAATTTTCCCATTTATTTTTAAAGGAACTGTGGCCGCAGCAGCTGGTCTTCACCCGGGACAATGTATTATCAAGGTAAATGGAATCAATGTCAGCAAAGAGACTCATGCCAGTGTCATTGCCCACGTTACTGCCTGCAGGAAATACAGGCGACCAATGAAGGTGAGCTGCCCTTCCACCTGAGTCCCGCCTTCCGCTTAAGTCCTGTCCTTCTACTGTCTGAACACAGCAGAACACTTACTTAGAAGATCTAGGGGAGAGCATTGAGTAGAGCCAAAGATCATTGTGGTTCCCAAGTCTAAGCTGACATCTAAATGCAGTATTGTAAATCTCATAATCGTTTTATCTGCATAATTCTAATTGCTTGTGTTTAAAGGATTAAATTTTATTGTTACAGTATTATCACTTGTTTACAAAAGACTCTGGGGTATTTTCGTTTTTTCTCTTTTTTTGTGACAAGAATGTGAAAATAGCTAACTCTGTTTATCAAATTGAAATCCAAAACTTTGAACTGTTTTATTCACCCTTGTAATTGCTTTAGAATATTTAATGACCATTGTGTGTCTTTTTATCTGTATTGATTATAAATGCATACATTATTTATTTAAAGCAAGACTTCAGTGAAAGAGTAAAAATTCTGAGTATTAGAGAGTTTGTGATTGAAATTTGGTTACATTTATTTAGGTAACTAGATTTCAGTTTTAAAAGAAAATACCAAATTACACTTGCCATTGCATAAAATTTTAACCATTATCCTTTGACCAAATTTTAAGTACCATAGAAAAACAAAATTACAATCTTAAATTCATATACAAAGCTTATTAACTTATGAAGTAATAGTGTGAATGTAAGGGGAGATTCTCTGTTTAACTAGATGTGAAGAAACTTTGAAGGAGAGTTTTTGTATTTTTTCTGTCATGAATGGTAAAGTACTCTTTTCTGGATTTGAAAATATGATTTTGTGTCATAGGCTGAGACTGATATGTCCCCATAATATGGAACCTACAAGAAAACAGCTAGTAAAGTTCAGGTGCTAATAAGGTCAAAACTAGCATAGCAAATTGTAATTCATATATAGACACACAGATTATTCTGATTAATAAATATTAATTAATATTTGTTGAACTTTATTAATATTAATAAATATTTGTTGAACTTTATTATTGAATAAATTAAAAAACAAGACACTTCTGAAATTATCAAACCTTTCCCATCCCATCAGAATTTTAATAAGTAGCCAAATTGATTTGAGTTTCATTCCTTTACATTTTCCCTGCCTGCCTTCTGGGAGACGTGTTGATCACTGAAAGGAGTGAAAGGCAGGCAGGCAGAAGACATAAGAAAAGCATTAAATGGACAGAAAAATACACTAAATGAATATCATATTCTATCAGGTATCCATTGCTGGAAAACACACCACCCCGAAACTTAGTGACTTGCAACAATAATGATTAGTTATTTCTCTTGATTCTGGGGGGAGACTGGTTGGTGATTCCTGCAGAGGTCACTGAGGTGGCTGCGTCCACTGGGACCTGACTGGGCTCTTGCTCCCTCCGGTATCTTGTCCCGTGGAGCCCCTCCACATGGCCGCCCTTCCCAGCCTTTAGCAGGGTAGCCTGGCCCAGTGGCTGGAATTCAAGAAGGATCATTACAAGCAGATAAACCTTCTACTTGCATCATGCTTGTTAATATCCCATTCAACAAAGCAGGTCACATGACCACACCCAGAGTCATTGTGAACACTGGGAGGTGTGGTTTATCCGAGGCCACAACAGATAACCATGGTATACTTGAATGATCCGATGTTAACAAGCTTTTTAATCATTTATAGGAATACAATAAATGCAATTATGAAGCTAATGCAAAAAAATGGATAATACACATAATATCATATTCCAGTAATGCAGTTCAACTTATTATCTTATCTCAGGAAAGTATAAACTTTAAAGTCATTCAACCCTTGAAGCATTTGCTTGGTAGCTATCTCATCTCTTTTGTTTCTCTAAATAAGATTGTAACTGCCGTTTCTATTATAATACAGGATGATTTATGATTTGGAAGGATTAAAAGATAGTTATTTGACTTGGGAACCCAATGAGAAGAAAGATCTTCTTCCAATTTTCATATCGTTTTGATTCAGGAGAGCATAAATAGGGGGAGCAGGTGTGGCTCAAGTGGCTGAGCGCCTGTTTTCCATATACAAGGTCCCAGGTTCAATCCCTGGTACTTCCTAAAAACAAAAAACAAACAAACATGAAAAAAGCAAAAAAGCATAAGTAGTGAGACAAGAGAAGCAGGAGAGATCCGAAGTGTGCATGGGATTGCACACAAGGGAGATTCTCCATAGCTGGCTTTGAAGATGGAGGAGGCCACATGGCAAGGAATGTAGGCAGTGGCTCACTGCCAGCAAGGAAACAAAAACTGAAGTATCCTACAGCAGAAATGAATTCTGACAGTAACCTGAACGTGCCCGAAAGTGGATTTCCCCCCAAGAACCTGCAGACAAGAACACAGCCTAGCCGACACTTTGATTTCTTCAGCCTGGTAATATCCTGAGTGAAGCCAGGATTCCTAACCTACAGAACTGTGAGCTAATAAAAGAGCATGATTTTAAGCCACTAAGCTTATGGTAATTAGTTACAGTTGCAATAGAAAACTAATACAATAAATGAATGTGTTTTTCTCCTCCTGAGAGATTTTTGGGAGGGCAGGGACAAGTTAGAATTCTTTGAAATGTCTTTAAGCATACTTCTAGGGACACGAGAGAAATACAGTACAAAAAATTCTTCCTGACTGGACTGAACTGAAGCAGCAGGACAGAAAGGCTGCACAAGGGACACTGGTAAGTCACCTCAGGAAAATTCTGGACACTCAGAGCAGCACTGTGCTGATGTCTGCACATGCTGTGGAACAGAGAACTGGGGAGGAAACAGGGAAAACAATCTGCCTCCCTTCCTGATGTAGAAGCCATTTCTTCCTTCCTCATGGGATGCTGAGGGTGAGGATGGAGTAACTGTTTACTGCACCTCATTAGTTAGGTCAGCCAGGAGGAGGAAAGTAAAAACAAAATAATCTACTCTTCCAGGAAATGCACTGCTCTTTCCAGCCTCTCCAGAGGGCTGACTGGTGCAGTTGAGATGGAGAGGACCCACAGGGAACACTGAGGCAGCTGCTCCCCTCAGTGAATCTTTAGGTCACAGAGTAGTGATTTCCACCAAATTGGCTTGCAGGGAATTTCCAGCATCCTGAAGGCATTTGGCCACCCCCTGAAGCTTGTGGTGGTGGGAATTGATCAATGCTACCTTTGGGGTCAAACAGTTGTTCTTTCCAATATGTATAGTGGGCATTCCTTGGTCTTGGTACACTTAGCCATCAAAAGGCACCATGCATGGGGAACAGATGTAGCTCAGTGGCTGAACCCCTGCTTTCAATGTATGAGGTCCCAGGTTTGATCCCTGGTAACTCCTAAAAACAAAACAAAGATACAAAAAAAAAACAACTCTTGTTGAGGAGCAGCTGTAGCTCAGTGGTAGAGCACCTCCTTCCCATGTATGAGGTCCCGGGTTCAATCCCGGTACCTCCTAAAAAATAAAAATAAAAAGGCACCATGCACATACTTGGAAAAAATACTCACAATGCATATTTCTGGCCAAGAAGAGTATATAAAAGAACTCCTACAAATCAATAATTTTTTAAAAATCCAATAAAAAATCAAGCATTTCACAAAAAATATAGGAATGGTCAATAAGCATATGAAAAGGTTCTTGACATTATTAGTCATCAGAAAAATGACAATGAGATTATACTGACTGACAATGACAAGTATTCTTGAGGATGTGAAGCAACTGGAACTCTTAAACGTTGTTGCTGAGAATGCAAAATAGTGCCAGTGCTTTGGAAAATACTGTCTAGCAGTTGCTAATTGATCAAACCTGTATCCACTTCATGACCCAGCAGTTCCACTACTGGCCATCTACCCAAGAGAAATGAAAGCATAGATCCACATGGAGACTTGCAGAGGATGTTCGGAGTAGCTTATGCAAAAAGCCAAAAACTGGAAACAACTCAAACATACCATAACTGGACTACTACATTGGACAAAAGTTTTTACTGATACGGGTAACAGCGTGAATGAATCTCAAAAACATGTTTTCACAGAGGAGCCCAGACACAAAAGAACATGTTCTATGAGGTTCTGTTTCTATTATGTTCAAGAACTGGCAAAGCCAACCTGTGCTGAAAGATGTCAGAAGAGTGGTTAGCACTGGTGAGAAGGGAAGAGAGTAGGACTGTTGGGAAAGGGTCACCAGGAAATTTTCAGGGACCCTGGGAGTGTTTGATATCTTGATCTGGGTGGTCACATTGTTGTGTTCATATATAAAAAGTCATTGATCTGCACTCTTTAAGATTTGTACATTTTACTGTATGGAAATCATACCTGAATAAAGCACTAAAAAGGAAGGGGGTAGAGAAGCACTATCTTTAACATCTACAAAAAAAGAAAGCAAACATTAACTATATTAATGTATTAAATATTTAATATATAAATATTTAAAAATAAATGATCATTTAAATGGCCCATTCAATTATAATTATTTCATCAGAAAAATGTCCATCTAACATATTAATTTTAAAATAAAATTTATAATCCATCTTAAGATATATTTGAAGATGACATTTGGGAGATATATCTTATTTAAAAAATTATTTTTGGAGAGCGGATGTGGCTCAAGAGATTGAGCACCTGCTTCCCACATACGAGGTCCTGGGTTTGGTCCCCACTGCCTCCTAGAAAAAGAAGCAAACAACAAGCAAACAAACAAGAACAACAACTCTACTCGGGAGCCCATGCAGTTCCATGGTTGAGCGCCGTCTTCCCACATGGGAGGTCCCGGGTTCAACCCCCAGCCCCAGCACCAAATAAATAAATAATCAATCAATCTTTGGAAGTTAATATTCTGAAAATTAGTTAAACAGTGCCATTGTCATTGACTTTCTATTAGATTTTGATATTGATTTTCTCTCTGTTTCTAATGTTATTCTTTTTATTTTTTATTTTTTTAATTCTTATTTTTTAAAGATACTTAGATTACATAAATGTTACACAAAAAAATATAGGGATTCCCATATACCCCACCTCCCACACCTCCCACAACCTCCCACATAAACATCCTTCATTATTGTGGCACCTTAATTGCAGTTGATAAACACATCCTGGGGCTTTGCCATTAAGCATGGACCATAGTTCACATTGCAGTCTACACTCTCTCCTACACATTTCTGCATGTTACGTGATGATATAAAATGACCTATATCTGTCATTGCATTGTCACTCAGGACAATTCCCAAGTCCCAAGAGCTATGGACTAGGGTGGTCTTACTTGTTATTCTTTTTAAACCACCTGGAAGCATAAATAATGAGGATAACTGTCCTTCAGAAGCAGGCTTATGAAGTGGACTTGCATTTCAGGAAGCACTATTACACCTGAGGCTTTCTCTCCCCTCATTTCCAGCAAGATTCTATACAGTGGGTTTATAACAGCATTGAAAGTGCTCAAGAAGACCTTCAAAAATCCAACTCCAAACCCCCTGGAGACGAAGCAGGGGATGCTTTTGACTGCAAAGTAGAAGGTATGCACCTTCTTTTTCTCCTCATTTGTTCATAGTATTCTTTTTCACTGTACCTTGTCCCAATTATTGAAGGTCTTATGTACTCAAGCCACTTGAAGTCATTATCACCAAATGCACCAACTGCGTAAGTAATAGTAGCTAACAGGTAAGAACTATATCTTAGGCACTTTATTAGATGTTTTACATTCATTATCTCATTGAGTCATTAAAAAATAAAATTTCATAATGTAGATGCAATTATCATCATTACTTTTACAGATGAAGAAATTGAGGCCTGTAGAGGTTAAGTGACTTGCCGAGGCTATTAAGTGGTAGAATGAGGATTCAAACTCGAGTTTTAATGTGCTCCCTTGTGTTGAGTTTAAGTGTTGCCAAGAACCTTGCCACTGCAATGTGGTTCACAGACCAACAGCAGCAGCAGACCTGGAAGCTGGGAACAAAGGCAGACTCTCAGCCCCATCTCTGATCTACTGAAACAGAATCTCCATTTTTAACAAACTCTGATCTGAATGTACATTAAGACTTGAAAAGCAGTGGTTTAGAGTATGTTAACAATACTTTCTTGATTCGCATAATTTTTACTGTATTCTATCATTAGCAGCAACAAAAAGGGGCAAACTAATAATGTGAAGATGAGAGAGAAAGATTGAGAGATCTTTTGATAAGGACTCTTGTCCTTTCTGGTTGTTTTTTCTTTTTTTTCCAGTACAGCAAACCAGCAAATTACTGAATTCGGTGCCTTCCTTTCCAAGGATAAACAAATTGAGGCAAATTACATTTATGTCTGCATTTACCAAATACCTTTCAAAACTTTTTCACTGAAGCCTTTGAATCCTCTCTTACATTTTCTTGGTGTCTTCCCACTCATATTATTGATGGGTGTCTCTGGACATTTTAATAGTACTATTAGTTTCTTCCAAACCAGCCCAAGTGGATAATTCCCTTTACACCCTGGTCACATGGGAGTGCCTAGGCAAAGCTATTTTTCCCTCTACTCCTAGACAGCCACATGGTTGGATCCTCCCTAGCTAAGTCATGGGCAGTAATCAGAAATGTCTCAACCCTGTTGCAGCAGTAAGGTTGATTATCAAACTATTTCCAAGACAAATCCCAGCATCCTATCCTAAGGCTTTTATTTATCATTTGCAGTTAGGTATTGCAAGTCAACGATGGTGCCACGTTGGAAGGTTACACTAAGTTGATGTGATGCTATGGGAATTGATTTCTAGCTATTCTGGGACTTAATTATTTTAAGCTAAACCAGTGTTTTAGTTTGCCAGGGCTGTTGTAACAAAACATCACAAACCAGCTGGCTTAAACAATAGAAATTTATTGTCTCACAGTTCTAGAGGCTAGAAATACAAAATCAAGGTGTCGGCAGGGCCATTCCCCCTCTTAAAGGGGAGAATCTGTTCCATGCTTCTCCCCTGGCTTTGGTGGGCACCAGGCAATCCATGGCATTCCTTGGCTTGTGGTGGCATGACTCAATCTCTGACTCCATCACATGCCTCCTCTTCCTGTCTCAGTCTCAGAGGATCCAGATTTCATCTTCATTAAGGACACTAGGCATATTGTATTAGGCACTCCCAGGCCAGTTTGGCTTTATCTTAACTAATAAAATCTCTAAAGATCCTATTTGCAAATAAGTTCACATTCACAGGACCAGGGGTTAGGACTTGAACATGTCTTTTTGGGGCACATAATTCAACCCATACCAACAAATATTCTACTTTTGCCTATTTAATATTTACTGTTTCTGCTATTCTAGAGCTTCATTGCTTTTAGTAAACTAATATTCTATTTTTGATTATTTAATATTTATTTTTAGGTCTCTCAGCAGCTTCTTTCTTAAAGATTTTAGGTGTTTTCCACCCACTGACTGTTATATAGGTCACAAAGTTATAGGCAGACATTCAGATGAAAATTTTTTTATGATGGGTAATGAAAAATTTTCTCAATGAGTAACACAACATTTGGAAAAATTGGGGCACCTTTCCTGTAGAAAGAATGACTCTTACATCTCCTTTCTGCTTTTTCAATATGGCCTTCTTTATAGTTTTTTGCTATTTTGAGAAAACATATATCCAATGTTTGAGGCAATTTTAGAAACCCTAACTTTATGACATGCATGCTTTTAATGAAAAAAAATTCATAATTGTGCATGTAATGTTTATATTGGTATAAACATGTACACATATAGTTCACAGGTCAAAGTAGATGTGCAAAGATTAGACTAGTCTGGTTAGGTGGTGAACTTTGGAATAACTCAAATATATGTTTCTTTTTCAAATTAGTCTAATATTTTAAAAATAGAGCAAGTATAGATGCTTTCAGTTAACACACCAGATTTAGCCATCCTTTAAAGAACTCTTTAAAAATTTATTAAAGAGGTGCAAATCTCAAGAGGCTAACTAACCATTCATGGATACACTGAATTAAACTTGTCTTTATTCCAGAAGTAATCGACAAGTTTAATACCATGGCCATCATCGATGGGAAGAAGGAGCACGTGAGTCTGACGGTGGACAACGTCCACCTGGAGTACGGGGTGGTGTATGAGTACGACAGCACAGCTGGGATAAAGTGCAACGTGGTGGAGAAGATGATCGAGCCCAAGGGTTTCTTCAGCTTAACTGCCAAGGTACCAATGATCCTGGGAAAACAAAGTTCCTTGTTCTAAAGAAAGCAACTTAAGTGCCCCACCCCCAAAATTAAAAAAAAAAAGAAATGTCAGCTCATTCAACTTCTTTTTAGTTTTATTATCTCCTCATGACTCATTATACATGTAGTCTTCCTTTTCATTGGTCCAGTTTAGAAGGCAGCATTAAATTAGATGGCACTTTTGTCTAGGAGGGTGTTAGGTGACATGGTGAAGGCTTCACCACTCTTGAGTTTGCTGTGTCTGTTAATTCAGCATTGTGAATACCATTCAGATGGTTTTCATGAGAGATTGTGCTTTTTTTTTAAGGCACACAATCCTATGAAGAGTATTTGAAGTAGTGAAACACATGGCAAGATATCAAGTTCTGTTGTCTCATGTTTATCTCATGAGGTCAGTTTATGAATAGATCCACAAGCATTTATATACTTCTTGGTTGGGAAGACATCATCATAAGGACATAGGGACAGCATCATCTCCACCAAGATAGGGAGGGAAGGAGGTATCATCATCAAATGGAGATCATATATAGGGAGGGAGAAAGGACCCAGTGCTTGCTTTTCATGGTCTTTCTACAAGGTCAATCAATCAAACTCCTACTGTATCCTCCACCAGTCTGTGTTTTGGTTATTCATTCTGCTTTTATATCATCTTATGATAACTCAGATTTTATAAGAAAAACAAGACATAATTTCCCTACTTTTATTTTTATTTTGAGACATAGCTTCCCTACTTTTATTTCTACACTTCAATTTTTGTTTCAAATACCTGTAGTTGAGAGATTTCGCATTTATAACATTTTAAAAATTTAATTGGAACAATTCATATAGAGAGCTCCAAATACAATATTTCAAAAAATAATATATATATATTTTTATATTCTAAAAGTCAACTTTAAAAAATCCCATCATTTTGGTGATATTGTACCACTGTATGTACCTATTGATATAAAGTGTATAATCTCAAATTGCAGCCCCCTTTCCAAGTACATTACTATTAAGAGGCTCCATCTAAGAGTTTGGGGTCCAGTTGTTGTACTTATTTTATCTCATTTTCTAGCTATTTCAAGTTCACGAAATTACAGATTTCTTTTATATATGACCACTGCAAAAGCTAGTACTGCAAATGTAATTTCCATTTTACACATGAAGAAAGACAAAGAATTTAATAAATTTAACCAAAGTCACACTGCTAATGATAAAGCCAGCTCTAATTTCTAGACTAGTGATTAGACAAAATCATTCTCCATATTCTTCATGGCAGGGAAGGGGTGGTGGTGAGGGAGCTCAAATAAGCTTAACACGTATCATCTATATATCTGAACTCTCACACAATACTATAAAAATATCAGGTGAGAGTATGATGCTTGTGATCTTTGGAGAGTTATAAATGCTACATGCAAATATAGCACATAATTCTTAATTCATTGGAAGTTCTCAGTGATATATGACACACACACAAACGTATGTACAACAGCTGCCTTACAAATGGTTCAAATAGACAAAAACAATTCAGTAATTGAAAACATCATGTGGGTGCTTTTGTCTGATGATTTTATCAGATGTAGCTCTGACAATTTGGGTGACATTGATTTGCCCCTTAGAAAGATAATTTCTTCCCATTTATTCATTCCATTGGCAAACCTTTTTAAAATGCACTCTGTAAGCTGGGCTCTTTCTACTACCAAACTGACAAAAAACATAAATAAATGTTCTGAGTAACTCCGACTAAAATGTAGGGAATGTGTTCCCACAGCTGAGTGTATTGACTTATCCAGCAGGGAGTCTTTGAAGTCCACTCACTGCCCCCAAGCAGGCTTTTATAGCCAGCGGAAGGCAAAACGGCACAGCCCAAACAGACAAGTCAGTTACTTTGTGCCAGTGATTTACTGAGTATAGAAATCCCAGACTGCTTAAAAAGGAGCTCCAAGAAAAGTCAGCCTCTGTTGTCAAATTATGAAAGCTTTATTTGACTAAAATTTTGAGTTTTTTAAAAAATTGTTGTCTCTTTAATTTTGTTTTGTTTTTGTTTACATGTATGTGTATGTGTATGTTTTCATTACTACAGATTCTTGAAGCCCTGGCTAAAAGTGACGATCATTTTGTACAGAACTGTGCTAGCCTGAGCTCTTTAAATGAAGTGGTTCCTACCGACCTCCAGAGTAAATTCAGCACCATGTGCAGTGAAAAAATTGAGCACATATGTCAGAGAATATCTAGCTATAAAAAGGTAAAGTGCCTTCCGTTACATGACAATCTCTTTCTCCTTGTGCCTGCTCTTTGGGCGTCTTGCTCCTCCTTGTGGCTTTCTCTGACTTCTGGTTTCTTCTCTTTATAAGCCTTCCAGTAATATGGCTTAAGACCCAACCTGATTCAGTTGGGCCACACCTTAACTAAGAATACGACTTGCTGTCCTGTTACAGACTTGTTGTGATTCACGCAAAGGGAGAAATTACAAAATTGTGTGGAGCCAGTGGCCACTGGATGCTTTGGGGGCAGGGAGAGGGAAAGGCAGTTGTAATACAGGGGCTTTTTTGGGACTTGGGAATTGTCCTGGGTGACGCTGCAATGGCGGATATAGGCCATTTTATATCATCATGTATCATGCAGAACTGTGTGGGAGAGAGGGTGGTCTACAGTCTGAACTGTGGTCCATGCTTAGTGGCAAAGCCCCAAAATGTGTATATCTATTGCAGGTGATGTACCACACTGATGAAGGATGTATATGTGGGAGGTTGTGGGAGGTGTGAGGTGGGGCATATGGGTACCCCTAAAATTTTTGTGCAACATTTATGTAATCGATGTATCCTAAAAAAAATAATTAATTAAAAATTTTTATATATTAAAAAAAAAGAATACTACTTTCAAGAGATCCTATTTATATGGTTTGCATCCACAGGAATGCAAAGATAAAGAGCATATCTGTGTTGGGACATATAATTCAGTATACCACAAGCAGGTTTAAATTTTTTTTTTCTATTTACATCGATAGAAGATAAGTTAATTAAATTATTTCCCTTAAAATGAGACTTGTTGCTTAACATTTGGTGCAGGCACACTAGGAAATATTATTTATTTCAATGTATATGAATATGAGCAACAGTATATGTTTTGAAATGTTGTTCCTGATATAGTACGTGGTAAATAAGGCCACATATGTCTATATATGTCTGTATGAAAACAGAGATATGTGTGAATCATCACTCGAGAGACCTCAGGGAGAATGGGGTGAGTGGACAAGAGATTATTGTTTTCCCCCTAAACATTTCCAATTATGTTTAACTTGTTTAATTGAATGTGTATTGCAGTTGTAAGTTTTTAAAGATCCTTTTGCATAAAAGGAAAAATAATATGCAAGATCACTGCTTACACTTCAGAGGTACTGTGTTAATCTTTCCATGAGTGTTGGGCACAATTCACATCTTTGCATTTGGGAAAGATTCCAGGAATATGCCTTCTTGGAGCTGAAGGGCAAAAGACTCTCCTTTTACTTCTCCTTCCTTTATAAGATGTGATGGTGCTTTGAAGTAAAATTCAAAAGCTCTAGACAAATGCAAATTAGCATCATTCTCCTTTGAACACATTGGAAAAGAGAATGATTCGGTTTCAGAGATAGGTCAGTATAAGCTATGATATGGGTGCCAGGCAGATTCTGGGTGTAGAGCTAGTCACTTCTGCATTGTCAATTCTCTTTGCTTTTCTTTTTACCTTCTTCTCGCCATTCCTCCATACAACAAAAGGATTTGAAGTAGCTTAAACAAATATACGTGAAAAAAGATAACCAATAAATGGAATTTTTTTTTAAACTTAGAATTAGGGTATTTTAGGTAGAATATTGACTCAGCTGCTTCTAAAAGGACCAAAACAACACAGAGTGGGAACAGGAAAGTTTTTCTTTACTCACATGAGTCCAACCAGATAGGAGTCCATAGGGATAGATAGGGTACCGGTGCTTGATGATGTTCTAGGGATCCATATTCTTGCTTTCCTAGGATATTACCTCTTCTGCAAGGTTAAGGCCGACCCACCACCACCATGTCTGTTAAAGCCCCTTAGAAGGGGAAAGAGTAGAGAGTAAAGAGTTTCTTATTGAGGGCATGAACCAGCTGCTTTTCACATCACTCCTGCTCATATCCTACTCATCAAAGGGCCACATTCAGCATGAGGGAAACTGGGAGATGTACTCTCAATATAGGCTCTATGTGCCCAGCTAGAACTTAGGGATTTTATTACTAGGAAGGGTGAATGGATACTCGAGGATAATTAGCAATGTCTATACAGGGCAAGGCTAGATTAGAATAGATGGTATAGACCACCAGGGAAAAAAAGGTCGCAGGTAAGCAACTCCAAAATTCCATGTAGTTGCTAATATGGAATGCTAAGTTTGGCTTTCAGCTTCCTGGTAGTCAAAATGAAAAGGGAAACAGTCTATTACATATTTATAAGAACATTCTTAAGAGAAGCATAGCTTTTCTTGCACTGAGTTTCATAAAAAAATATTCTCTCATGAGAGACTTCATAGAGATGACGCTTAAAAATGTCACAAGCCTTGCCCATAGATATATCCCTGCAGGAGAACCCGCAATTCATTTTCTGGCAGATATTTCTTTAATGCTACCTCTAATAAAAGCCAATGGCGGGGGACCGGCCGTAGCCCAGTGGATAGGGCGCCGGTTCACCACATGGGAGGCCCCGGGTTTGGTTCCCGGGGACCTCTTCGGGTGGGCAGACTGCCTTGAGAACGGCAAGCCGCCGTGGGCGGGGCAGAGTCACCGTGGGCAGGGCAAAAGTTCGCCATGGGCAGGGCAAAGCCGCCACGGGCAGGGCAAGCTGCTCGCGTACAGAGCAGAGCCTCTCGGGAACAGACCAGACACAGAAGAACACAAAAAATGAACACAGCAGGAGCAAGCAGAAAGGGCGGGATATGTAACAACAACAACAAAAAAGCCAGTGGCAGAACCAGCTGTGCCTCAATTGGTAGGGCTCTGGTTTACCACATGGGAGGCCCTGGGTTCGGTTCCCAGGGCCTCATGGAGAAGGCAAGCCACCATGAGCAGGTGAGCCGCTGCTCAGTGAGCTGACTCAGCGGGATGCCACAGCAGGGGGAGACAAGCAGACACGGAAGAACGCAAAAGCAAAAATGAACACAGCAAGCACAAGCAGCAAGGGGGGGATATATAAATAAATAAATAATAAATCTTAAAAAAAAAAAAAAAGAAGCCAATGGCCTGAGGCAAAAACTCCATTTCATAAAAGCAAATTTGTTGAAGGATGGGACAGGAAGAATAGGGAAATGTTTTTAGTAAATGCTTACTTTTTATTTAGTCAATAGGGCATTGCATAAGAGTTACTCAATAACTCTTGCCCTCCCACACCTACAACCTACCTGGAAAGAAAGGTCAAAATATGTGACATAATAATAATGCCGGCTACAAACGAAGTAGAAGGTGCCACCATGAGTGGCTGAATGCACTGGCACCATACAGCCCTGATCTTCATGATGGTGCACCCTTGAAATTAAGTTTGTGCTACCAAGATATTGGGCATTTACGAGATATTACATAGTTTGCTTATATTGTATAATCTCACCAAAACAGTGATATCATGAGTTACACACACCCATTGTATCAGTGAAGTCACTGAGGGCAGAGTGGTCAAGTAACTTACTCAAAGACATGCAGCTGGTGACAGCACGGGAATTCGAACTCTCCTTCTTATCCTAAAGCTAGAAATTACGTGTTTACCTGTGTTTGGCGTTCTGCTCAAATGTGCTAAACAGTTTGGTTCTGACGACAAGAGTGTCAGCAAATGCTAGCTCTTATGAGTTGGAGAGGTGTGTTAGGTGAAGAGTGGAGAGATGACACTTACGTAAAAGGAAATATCACAAGTAAAGGTAAGGATGTAGGAATGACAAAGTCATGTTTTTGCAGTGATATTTTGGAATGGCACGGTAAGATTTGCTTGTAAGAAAATCACTTTGGCAGCAGTATGGAGAGAGTGTTGGGGAAGAGTCAAAGTGGGGAGATTGCTAATTAGTCTAAACCTGTTGAGAACAACTTGATGACTTGGACTGGGGTAGACACACTGGAGATGGAGAGAAAAGGATCAATTCAAGATATGTGAAGGAGGTTATACACACACGCACACACAATTTTATAATGACTTATGGCAGATGAAGAAGGTAACATTTCTTGGTTTCTAACAATAATACAATTTGATATTAACTGAGCAGTGTGTGTTGTGGGACATTAGAATTAAATGGCACAGGGCTTTGGTGTGATTGGTGTGGTTTTTTTTGGCCTAAATTTGGGGGATTCTCAAAAATGCCTTCTTGGTGAATGAGAAGTGTCTCCTATTTACTCAGGAGTAACTGGGAGCCTGGGAGGCTTTTAAAGCAAAGATGGACTGACTAATGAGCAGTGTTTTATCTGACAAGAATAATATAACTCTATCAAAAGATCTTTTCCTGTTTGTGCCTCAAAACAGGCATGTATACTGACTCTTATCCTGCTTCTTAGACAGGTTAAAGATTTGCATAAAGTTGCAAGTAGCAGCCTGGGTATTAGTCCTGTGGAATGCTGT
This sequence comes from Chaetophractus vellerosus, assembly GCA_004027955.1. Taxonomy (NCBI): domain Eukaryota; kingdom Metazoa; phylum Chordata; class Mammalia; order Cingulata; family Chlamyphoridae; genus Chaetophractus; species Chaetophractus vellerosus. The sequence continues at coordinate 2,000 of PVKH010007198.1, read as the reverse complement.
CTCATTCATTTTTATTTTATTAAATTTCTTTTTAATTAGAGAAGTTTTGAGTTTACAGAACAATCATGCAAAAACTACAGGATTCCCATACACTCTCACCCCCCACCAACACTTTGCACTGGTGTGAAACATTTGTTACAATTGATGATAGCACTTTTAAAACACTTGTGCTATTTTTTAATAGTAGTAGCCAGCAATTAAGAGATTCTATGTGCTAGCCACTGTGTAAATTGAAGCAATTTACTTAAACACCTAATGCACAGGGCTGTGAAAGATGCCCTATATATATTTTAAATTTTATTTTATTTTATTATTTTAATTTATTTTATTTTAACTTAATTTAATTCTAATTTATTTTAATTTATTTAATTTAAATTTTAAATTAGAGAAGTTGTAGGTTTACAGAAAAATCATGTAAAAAATACAACATTCTAATATACTTCTCTATTTTTGGCACTTTGGATTGGTGTGCTTCCTTCGTTACAATTAATGAAAGATTTTTAAATAGTACAATTAACTACCATCCATAGTTTACATTAGGTGTATTTTTCCCCATATACCACTTTCTTATTGACACCTCTATTATTGTCATACATTTGTTATAATTCATGAAAGAACTTTCAGTTAATTGTACTATTAAATATAGTCCATCATCTACAATAGGATTCACTGTTAAATATTTCTATGTTTTATATTTTGGTTTTTATTCTAGTTACGTATATGACCTGAAGTTTCCACTTTTAACCACATTCACATATATAATTCAGTGCTGTTGATTTCACTCACAATAATGTGCTACCATCACTACCATCCATTTCCAAACCTTTACAATAAAGCTAAATAGAAAATCTGTACAAATTAAGCATAAACTCCCCTTTCTCCACCCCCCAGTCTATCCCCTGGTAATCTATATTGTAGATTCTAAATCTTCAAGTTTGCTTATTATAAATAGTTGATATCAGTGAGATTATACAATTCTTGTTGTTTTGTGTCTGTCTTATTTCACTCAACCTAATATCCTCAAGGTTCATGTTGTCACATGCATCAGGACTTCATTCCTTTTTACAGTTGAATAATATTCCATTGTATATATATATATACCACATTTTGTTTACCCATTCATCAGTCAATGAACATATGGGTTACTTCCATCTTTTAGCAATTATGAATAATTTCATTATGAATATTGGTGTGCAAATATCTGTCTAAGTCCCTGCTTTCAGTTCTGCGTGTATATGTAGTAGTAGGATTGCCAGGTCATATGGTAATTCTATACCTAGCTTCCTGAGGAACCTCCATACTGTCTTCTACAGCAGCTGCACTATTTTCCGTTCCCACCAGCTATGAATGAGTGTTCCTATTTCTCTATATCCTCTCCAACACTTGTAATTTCCTGTTTGTTTTTTTTAATAGTAGCTATTCTAGTGGGTGTGAAATGATATTTCATTGTGGTTTTGATTTTCATTTCCCTAATATCTAGTGATGTTGAGCATCTTTTCATGCACTTTTTAGTCATTTGTGTATCTTCCTTGGAGAAATGTCTATTCAAGTCTTTTGCCCATTTATAAATTGTGTTGTTTGTCTTTTTCATGTTGAATTGTGGGATTTCTTTATGTATTCTGGATAGTAAATCCTTATCAGATATGTGATTTCCCAATATATTCTCCCATTGATTATGTCGTCTTTTCACTTTTGTGACAAAGTCCTTTGAGGCACTAAAGTTTTTAATTTTGAGGAGGTCCCATTTATCTATTTTTTTCTTTCATTGCTTGTGCTTTGGGTGTAAAGTCTAAGAAACCTAACAAGATCCTGAAGATGATTCCTTATATTTTCTTGTAGGAGTTTTATAGTTCTGGCTCTTATATTTAGGTCTTTGGTACATTTTGCGTTAATTTTTGAATATTATATGAGATGGGGGTCCTCTTTCATTCTTATGCATATGAATATCCCGCTCTCCCAGCACCATTTGTTGAAGAGGTTATTCTTTTGCAATTGAGTGG
>PVKH010007197.1:0-20398 GCA_004027955.1 Chaetophractus vellerosus | reverse complement strand
TCCTTCCTTCCATCTTTCTTCAGATAGATGTTCAATTATTATAACAAAATTAATTAAAAAGATTATCCTTTCTTCACTGCTCTGCCTTTGTACCTTTGTTGAAAATCAACTGACACCTGTGTGTCAGTAAATTTATGGACTGTATTAAGTTTAATTATTGTATTTAGCTATCTTTGTGTCCAAATGATACTGTCCTGATTATAATAGCTTAATAATAAATCTTGAAATCAGATAGTGTAAGTCTCCCAATTTTGTTCTTTTTTTAATAATTGTTTTGGCTATTGTCTTAGTTTCCCATATGCTAAAACAAATAGCATACAATACATACAATGGGATGACTTGAACAACAGAAATTTATGGGCTCACTGCAAATTTCAACTTTTATTTTTCTTCCTCCAAGATCACTAGTACTTACAGTTTCCTTTTGTACACCATTCAGTGTTTCATTTAAACAAATGTATCCATGCTACTCACCATTCTGTAGTGCCCTTTTCTGTCCATTTCACCTGTTAATTTCTATTCACCTTGTAAGCTCAGGTCTCACATGCTTGAGGAAGACTTGCTTGAATTGCATTACCAACAGGTCAGAGACCGTATCATTTTCAGTGCCTGGCTCAGAAGAGGTGCTCAACAACCTGTTTTCTGTTGAACATTTGTATGATGCTTGCTATGTGTGGCATATTATTTGTCAAGAACTGTATAATTTATAATATGTCCAACATATGTAGGTAGAATTTTTGAGGCAGGTCAGTCTCATTTTAATAACCGTTAGTTATAGGTATCACTGACATGGTCTTGTTCCTAAACTCATTTTTCTTCTGTCCAGATCTTTTCCAAAACCCATATTTGAGAAGTCTTTCATATTTTCCCTAGTTCATTTCTCTTTTCAGCTCCTCCCTTAGCTAAAAATCTATCTTTTTATGATTTTCTTATTCCTAAGAGAGAGGGAATTCTTTCTCCTTTCTTGAAGCATATTCTTTCTTCTGACTGGTTTTTAACTGGTTCATCCTTTGCAGAATTCTTCCTTTGCAATCACTGACTCATCCTATTTCCTCTTTCCCTTATTTTCTTGGGCACAGAGCTTCATCTTAGCCCTTTCTTCTTTTGCTTAGCTGAGCTCTGATCTCCTTCAATCTAATCCTTTATTTTATTCTTTTGCCATTACTCATAAAAGATGTAAGTCTACATGAATTTCCCAGTGGATGACATTCTGAGCACAGGCTAGGAAGGGCCTACAACTTAGAGGTGCTTTAGTTTATGATAGTTCTTGGATTCTCAAGAGAATTGTGAGATGTACTCATTTATATTTTAGGGTACACTGCCTCAAAAACCATCCTGGAAGAAAGCAGGTATAAATAAGAACTAAAAAATTATACTTCCAGTTACCAGTCTTTGATATGCCAGGTGTGGGTTAAGGAACTTCTGGTAAATCCTGAATATAGGGTATTATGCAAATCTGTTATCTATTATTAGGGCCTGGATATATAAGAAGCCCATTTTTGGATGGTTTCTTCCCCTTGGGTATCTTGAACTGGGTGTTAAAGACTGGAACATATGTTTTAGATGCAGAAATTCATGAATAAAATGGCCTTTGGGTAAGCCTAGGTATTTTAAACATCTGGTCCTCAAATGCAGAAAATCAACTTTATATTCCTCTTGATATAAGGACCATCATATAGATAGGGGGAAGTTTCATGGCCAAAGCAACAGCACATTGTTTTCATTCTCTCCCTCATATTATCATATTTTTATATTTTTATTTTCCTAAAACACAGAAGTTATTGCTTTCCTGTAATGTTGAAAAGATCTTTGACCATCCTCTATTTCCTTCAGAATAATGTTCAATTCCATCACTTGGCACTAAAAGGCTTTTACCACTTGTTTCGTTTCAACCTCATCTCACTCTAAATCTACAATTCTATATTGTAGGCAATGTGATTATTCAATGTAATTTTTTTGCATTTTAAAAAATTTATTGAAGTATATCACACATACATAAACATATATAAACAATAAGTGTATAGTAATAGTTGTAAACTTACCAAACAAACATACATAACATCATACAGGGATATCATACCTCACCCTACCAACAATACCTTATATTGTTGTGAAACATTTTTAAAATGTTACTACCATCCAAAGTATCTTATATTTGGTGTATTTTTCCCTATCCCACCTTATTATTATTATTATTATTATATTATTTATATATGAACCTACATAAATAATAAGTGTATAGTAAAAGTTGTGAACTTACAAAGCAAACATGCATAACATCATACAGGAGCCCCATACATCAACCCACTACCAACACCTTGCATTGCTGTGAGACATTTGTTACGAATGATGAAAAAATATCATCAAAATCTTACTACTAGCTATAGTCCTTATCTTATATTTGGTTTATTTCCCCCCAACTCACCCTATTATTTTTAAAATATATTTTTATGACAGAAGTTGTAAACGTACAAAACAACCCTGCACATGAGCGGAATTCCCAAACAACACCCCTCTATCAACATACCACACCGTGGAGGAACATTTCTTACAGATTATGAGATAATATCATCAGATTATTACCAGGTCCTTAGCATACATTTGGCACATTTTTTCCATACTCTGCCATTATTAACACAGTACATCTTTGGCTTAGATGCAAGAATATTACCTTAATACTGTTAACCACAGTCCATAGGTCACTCCAGTTGTATTTTTCCCATGCTTCTCCACATTCCCACCACCCTGCAATAATGATGTATACCTGCTGTAGCTCACAAAGGACACATCAACCACAATTCTCATCCACCTCTGGGTTTACTATGTTATTCAGCCCCTAGATTATTCTCTAGCTTTCTTTCAATTGGCATCTACATCCCTAGACTGCCCTTTTCAGCCACATTCTGATTTATAAACCAGCTGTTACTCATTTAATGTGTTACCATCAACTCTATACATTTCCACACTTTTACAATAAAGTCAATTAAAACTTCTACATATATTAAACATCAGTAGTCCATCTCAGTCCTCCTCTTATCTCCTTTAAGAATCCACAACCTACCACCAGGTCTTGAAGATATTTTCCTACATTTTCTTCTAGAATCTTTATATTTCTTATTTTATATTTAGTTTTTGAGTTAATTTTTATATAAGGTGCGAGATAGGGGTACTCCTTCCTTCTTTTGGCTATGGATATCAAGTTTTCTCAGCACCATTTGTTGAATGGACTGCTCTACCCAAGCTGGGTGAGTTTGACAGGCTTGTCAAATATCACTTGACTATAGATGTTAGGGTCTGTTTCCTAACTATCAGTTCAGTTCCACTGGTCTATGTGTCTGTCTTTATGCCAGTATCATGCTGTTTTTACCACTGTAGCTAGGTAATATGATTTAAAGTCTGGAAAGTGAGAGTCCTCCAACTTTACTTTTCCTCTTTAAGATGTTTCTGGCTATTCGGGACCCCTTACTCTTCCAAATAAATTCAATAATCATGTTTTCCATTTATTTAAGAAATGCTGGTGGAATTTTTATTGGGATTGCATTGAATCTGTGTATCAATTTGGGTATAATTGACATCTTAATGATATTTAGTCTTCCAAACTGTGAGCATGGAATGTTCTTCCAATTATTTAGGTCTTTTTAAAATTTATTTTAACAATGAGTTGTAGTTTTCTGAATACAAGTGCCCTACATTGTTGGTTAAGTTTATTCCCAAACATTTGGTTCCTTTAGTCCCCATTGTAAATGGAATTTTTTTCCCCTGACTTCCTCTTCAGATTGCGCATTACTAGTGTCTTTTAAAGTCTATTTCATCTAATATAAGCATAGGTACTCTGGGGTAACTGCAGTTAACCTGGTAGACTTCTGACTATTCAGTCTGCCTGCTGAATGTACCTGCAGTTACCTGGAGAGGCTGGTGGAGGGCCTGCCAGCCTCCTACCTGCTGGAGGTGGGGCTGAAGCCTAGGCTAGTGCTGCAGGCCAAGCTGGGTGAAATAAACAGGTCCTTATTGTCACTGTGACTTTCAGTCTGCCCTGCTTCCCCTTGTGCCAGGGGCAGAGTTAAAATGGCAACTGCCAGCCCCTCTCCAACCTGAACAGGCCCAAACCCCAGCTGTTCCCAGGGTTATACTGCAGCCAGCCGAGCCCAGCAATCAGTAGCTGAAGTCAGCAGCCAACCATCTCTCCCTCCCCTGTTTTTGGAAAACAGAGCCTCCAACTCCAGCCACAGAATAGCTCCTGAGGCAGCTTGTGCAGCCAGAGTAGAATGATCACCAGTCTCTCTGGCGTGGCCTGTACCCTCCCAGAGAGGTGGGCGCAGATTCCCACCAGGTTCCTCCCTTCCAGAGGTGGGCCTGGGGCTTAGGCTAGGTGGGCCTGCAGTCCAATCCGGATGGGAAGAAGGAGGTCCCTACATCTCTGTGATTTTCAGTCTTGTCCTCTTCCCCTTGTGCCAGGGGTGGAGTTAAAATGGCGGCTACCAGCCTCTTTCTGACTTGGACAGGTTCAAACTTTAGCTGTTCTTAGGATTATACTTTAGCCAGCTGAGTTTACTAATCAGTAGCTGAAGTTGGTGCCCATCTGTCCCCTCCACCCCTGGTTTTAGGAAATGGAGCCTCCAATTCCAGCAGCGGAATAGCTCCTGAGGCAGCTTGTGCACCAGTGGAGGATGGGAACCGGCCTCAGTGGCGTGGGGTGCTCTACTCACAAATCTTCTCTGCAGGTAGGCAGTCTCCTCCTTCTATTCTTTCAAGGAGGTTGCAGGATGCTCTTCTGGTCTCCTGGAGCCCCCAAACAGGTGCTTTAGGTAGGCCTGGGTGATTACTAATTGCCCTGTACCATGAGCTGATTCTAGGAGCTCCTTACTCTGCTGCCATCTTGCTGGTTGTCCTCTATTCAATGTAATTTTGTATTTCCTTATCTTTACTTTTACTATTTTGCTTGCCTAGAACATATTTTCTTAGTTTGAAATTATATGCATCATTTCATATTCAGCTCAAATGGACTCAGTGAATCCTAATCCTGCGTTCCTTCCAAATCACAATTATTTCCTCCTCTGGCTGTTCTTCTGGAGTAATAACCACTAGCATTTCCCATAAGCTTGCTAAGAGGTAGGACCTAAGATAACAGCTACACAGTAAGTGGTGGATTCAAACATGGCTTTTCTCACTCCAGTGCTGATAGTTTTGTCATCTATTCTTCAAGCACTTTGTGTGTCTCTTATTATGAAACTTATGACTGACTGTATTGCATTTCATTCTGAAACATACTTACCTTGAGAGTAGACATTTTTCTCATTCATTGTCCCACAATGCCTAGTCGAGTACCTTTTATCATGCCTGTTTACTAAATAAAGATTTTAAGTTTAATAAAGTCTTATGATTATGCCAGACTTCCATTCAGACTATGCTAAACAAAAAGAGACTCTATTATAAGGAAATAGGTCTCAAAAATGTAGTTGGGTGTCATGAGGCACCAAGATTGGGAAAGATATAAGAAACCAAAGCAACTATGCCTTTAGACACTCTGGGGTCACATAGTTTCATGTGTTCTCTTCTCTTTGAATTCCTTTCCTCAATGACAGGAAATGTCTGTTCCAGCCCTGCAGCAATATTGGTTCTGTGTTCCATGGCCAACAATCGACTGACTGGCATTCCATATTTCCAATTCTAATTCATGGAAGAAGAAATCTGGAAAGGGCAGGTACTTGCCCTTGTTCCTCTTACCTATTGCCAGGGGACAGCAAGGGACACCAACAAAATGACCTCATAGTTAAAGAGGAGGTTCTCAGAAGAGGGTGGACCTGGGCCAAGCCTAAAATAATATTTCAGATAAATTAATGGTTTTATATTGATGAATTGATGATTTATTTCCTCCATGTATTATTCTGGAAAGAATGATCTGTTTCATTGATTCTTGAATGAAACTGTGGACAACAAACGATAATTAGTTTGTACATTTCAATTCTGGAGCTCTGCTCCTTAAATCTTACTCTGTAACACAACAGCAAAAGCAAAACAAAAAAGATCTTTGTGTTTTGAGAAGAAAAAAGATGTCCATGTTGTCTATATAGTGTAAATATTTTGCACTCAAGTAGCTGAGTCTTTTATTCCAGTTTAATTATAGAGTCTAATACATGCTCTTGGTGCTGAGTCCATGACTGGATGCTGTGCAATGCCAAATTGATTATTAAGTGATCTCTAATTTTTTGAAGGAACATCTAATGCTCTGGAGAAACACACTTGGATGGGGGGTGGTGGAAATAAACCTTCTCAATGCATCTCTCAATGCATCATCAAAAGATATGTACAATTTTACCGTGTCTGACAAGCAGCGAAAAGTTTTATTTTTTTCACTGCTTACCTCCTTGGTAAGTTTTTCACTGTTTACCTCCTTTACTCATATAAAGGATTCTACCCTCAACTTAAATCAAGTGTCAGATATTTTCCTTCATTTCAAGGGGAACAGCGGCCAGTTCTATCCTTACACAATGAGCCATGCCAAAGAAGGATATCAAGGAGTGAACCACAAATTGCCTCCCAGGACTTTGTATCATTGTTTATTAATTGAGTGCTGACAGTTTGTTCACCTCCCTGTGACGTGAGGGAGAAGAAACAGACTCAACTTTTTGATTTCAAGGTCTGAGTCAGTCTGACAGTGATGGCAGCATTTCAGGGTGAGTTTCTTTACTTTCATATCATTGTTTCCCATGCAACTTTTACTTGAGAAACGGATTTCATAGCATTAAAAAGGTACGAAATTCAGAAAAGTACTGAGAGAGGAAAACGTCGTTACCTACTGAAAGAAAAATCAATGCTCTTCTTTTCCTTTGTTCATTTAAATCCTCTCTTTGCACCTAAAAATCAGTAAACCAGACTAATTGTTTGGTTCTATGTGTAGAAGAGAATAACCCTCAGAAATGATCTCAAATTCATTTTACTTCCCTGGGATTTGTGGCTCTTCAATATTAGTGCAGAATCCTTGCATATGTGATAGGAGGTGAGACTGGGAGAAAGCCAAACTGAATCTTCATGATACAACCATGTCTCACAAATGCCAATTATTCTAATTGGATTACCTCTCCTGTTAACAAGTCCCTTTGCTATCTTAGGCAGCTATGTAGGGAATTCCCCACAAATTCTTCCAATGTAGTATGACCCAGATGTTGTCAATATAAGGATAAAAATATGAACAAATCCTGAAAAACTTGGAATAACTTTAGATTGTTAGATTCCCTTGGGGTTAGATTGTTTGAGAATGTGTTAACTTCAAGTCTGGTTAAGTGACTGGTGAATTCAATAAAGGGATTTGATTTTTGATAGGAGCTATATCTTGAAACAAATAGTAATCACGGAAGGGAGCTAATAAAGCTTACATGTTATTCTGAATTCATGAGGATGAATATGTATTAATTTATCATGTAGCATGGGGAAGAAGGAAGATAGATTTATAGACAGGAAATGGGAATCAAAGTGGAACAGAATTGTTTATTGGCAGGTACAGTGGGTTAAGGGTTACAGCTAAAAACACAATGTATGAATTTTGAGGTTCTTTGATAAAAAGAATATGTATGACCTCAGGTAATATCACATTACTTACAAATTCTTTCTTTATAGGAAACATTTCTTTATTTTATATTTTGATGCAGAAATTAAAGTATGATTTCTTTTGCAAACCAACTGCATTTTGTACAGGAGTAAATCAAATGATTCAAAAGTGATTTCAGCTATGAATTCTTCTTTGGAAACAAAATTTTGGCTGAGATTTTTCTTTCCTTGTGGTTCAATAATTGTAAATTTCTTGTACACCTATTATGTGCTGGGCCTGAACTTGGAACTAGAGTATATGTTCATTTTATTACTTTGTTGTCTACACTCATCATCTCAATAATGGAAGACACTGTTACCTGGCTTATAGAAGAGGGCAAATTTACTTCACTGACTTTAAATATCCAAACTTACTATAACTCTAATACAAGATCAGCCTATTCAAGCCATTTTCTCAATCCTTTCTAGGATAAAACTATTCTGGCCAGCAGAGCTGTTGTGGGATTTGCACCATGGCTTTTTGTAAGTTGACTAGTGTGAATGTCAATCTAAAGGCCAATCAGTGTAGCAGAGCAGCCCTGGGGAGTTGGAACACTTCGGATTCTTCCTCCAAAAGCATCTGTAATGAACAGAGTTATTTTGAAAGCACTCCTTGCAGTTCATGCCTTAATTCAATCACCTGGGAATAGGAAAGCAGATCCCTCTCAATACACCACTAACTTGGATTTCTATGCATGCTATGGTATTATGCACAATCCTCTCATTTATTTTTACAGTGATGGAGTGATTTCTGAGCCAAGTTCTGCAGGCATTTTGGGGAGAAGGAAAAGGTTTTCGATGGCTTCAGATGCTTCAAGTGACAATTGATAATTTTTGTTTTCTTGTTCTCCAGAATTGAAAGCATGCACCTAAGAGCAGAAGAATGCAGTTCTTGTCCTTTTGGCTTATTTTAGCAAAAATCAATCCCTTTGATCCAAGAAGGTTTTGATTGAACTACTTCCTTTTAAATCTTGTTGTCTATAGTCTGAGAATTGCTTATTCATGTTTTTCCTAACTTGCTTTATTACTTTGAATCAGAAAATAAGAGAAACTAAACTCTGTGGAAGAGTAGCTTATAAGACCTAGCAATATTAAGCATGAAAATGGTCTCTGTCATCTCCATTAACTTAGAGTTTTCATGGAAGTGACTACTATTTAGTAATACCTTCTTTATCTAGAGGGGGTAATTCACTGGAAAGCCATTCTGATAGCTGAAGCTTCTGGTGGTTCTCAGATATACATGCAATAAATTGTTATATGAAAATGAGGTTAGAAATTTCACGATTATTTTTAGGTTAAGAAAAACCCTGTTATATAGACACCTGGCACTTAAAAAAATTTACTACCAATATTTTTCCTAAATCTTTCTTGTTTTGTTGATTCCTGCTTCTTGCTTCTGTAGATTCCTTCTCTTTCTGTATTAGTCAGCCAAAGAGGTGCTGATGCAAATACCAGAAATCAGTTGGTTTTTATAAAGGGTATTTATTTGGGGTAGATGCTTACAGTTACCAGACCATAAAGCATAAGTTACTTCCCTCACCAAAGTTTATTGCCACCTGTTGCAGCTAGATGGCTGCCGACATCTGCCAGGGTTCAAGCTTCCTGGGTTCCTCTCTTCCTGGGGCTTGTTTCTCTCCAGGCTCAGCTGCTCTGCTTTCTCCACAAGGCCAGCTGTAGACTTTTAGGCAAACGGCTCGTCTCTCTTCCTGGGGCCTCTGTCATGTCTAATCCAGCCTTCTATCTGCTCCTCTATGTGCTTAGTTCCCAGGCTCCAGCATTAAAACTAAATTCCCTTCTCTGTGGTGCAGTTTTTCTGTGTGCTTACTTCCCAGGCTCCAGCTCAACCTTAAAACTCCAGCTGACTTCTCTGCTCTGCAGCGTAGTTTTCTACAATGTCCTACTGAGGTGGCCTAATCAATGCCTTAGTCATTATTTAATCATGTAGAAATGAAACCTCTGAATCCAATATAATCTAATCTGCCCAGAGGGACAGACCAGTTTACAAACATAATCCAATATCTACTTTTGGAATTCATAAACAATATCAAACTGCTACACTCTCTGTATTCATTCTGTTTATAAAGAACTCCAGTAACAGGTTTAAGACCCATCCTGGATGAGGTGGGTCACACCTTAACTGAAGTAACCTCATCAAAAGGCCCTACAGGAATGGATTAGATTTAAGAATATGTTTTTTCTAGGTACATACAGCTTCAAACCACCACAGCACATAAATCCAGAGTGTTGTCTGATAGGAGACAGTTGTAATTTGTTAATAGTTTTGTTATTAGTCTATGTCCAAAATAATAAGAACAGGACAGGTCAAACTTTATTCTTTTAAGACAATGATTTTGTGCTAGGATTGACTGAGGTTCATCTGTGACAGTTCTCACATAAAGTTATAAACTTGTTGATGTTTTTACATAATCACTATTATAAAAAAATAATGTCCATTAAGGAATCACAGTCTACCTCTACCATTCTGTCCTAGAAACCGAAGATAATCTTTTCATCCAGAGATGAAAGCCATTACTACATTCTTCTGCCTCACCCGCCAAGGTTTTGGGAGAGTATAGAAAACTGGATGAAGGAATGAGTGAATGGAATTATGGCCCTAGAACAGAAGGTCTGAGAGAACACCTGGACCTTCTCCCTGATTCCAGAAATGATTAAAACAACTTCTTTTTTGACATATATGACATGTGCCACCATTAACATAATTCACATTTTTACCCCTGCTTCCAGAAATGATTGGAACTACTTCTTTATTGACATATAGACATATTCCAAATGGCTTTTCTACACACCATCCCACCACACACACACACACACACACACACACACAATATAGCAAAACAAACTGCATCCCTTGGAGTCTTCAATCCTGAATATAAATAAGAGACTGCCTGGCTGCAATGATATTGGTTAAATGAATGTTGCTGGTGCCTGGGGAAAAGAGCTAGAGAACACAGATGTATCATGTTTCCATTTTCTTTGTGATCTCTTCTTCTTTCTTGACTTTTCTATATCAGTATCTTTACTTGAACTTGGTTTTAATCAAATTTTGCAAAGCATAGGTCATTCTGGGCTCTGTTCACTTTATTAGTATAGGCCTACTCTCACAAGGGGCCCTCATTGTTTGCCAGCTGCAGCTTAAACTTGGTTTATCAAATAGTTTTATCATGCAAAAAATAAAATGAAATTGGAACTCAGAATCTCATACAAATGGCACCCAATGGAATTTGGTCATAGAAAAGTCACAGGGTAAATAAGCAAAGTAAATTACCCCTCTCATTCCGATGCCTAGAGACAGTATGATTCTGTTATGCCAGGGAAGCTTGGCTCAGACCCTAGGTTTGGTGCAAATTCAGGGTATGGTCAATATTTGACTTGGGTCCATGTCAGAGAAGGCCTGAATTGACACTTCATCTCTCCCATTCCAATTTTCAGGGTTAGGCCTGGGTTTAAAGCTCAATTGGCTTCCCATTGAAGGCCTATTTTAATTTAAAAAACAAAAAAGCTCAATTGGTCTTCGGAGGTGAGAAAAGAAAAACACTTATTTGTCTGGAAATTTTATTAGTCATGGTCTCTCTGTGAAAGGATGTGTGACTATTTGACATCCAATTCAAGTCACATTTGCACTGTTTGGAGCAAGAGTTACAAGCTTTATGGGTGTGGTATTTGGACATGCCTCAGCTAATGTCTTAAACATATTTTTTACCCTTTTTTCCTCCAGGTTGAATGAGAAATCAGTCGGACTCAATGACTCATTCAAAAAGACTTGGGGCATAGTCAAGCTGACAATGTTGAAGAGCCACTTCAAAGATCATAATGATAGTAATGAAAACTTGTGTTATGTATTACAGTTTGAAAGTAGGCAGATCAGGCCTGTCAGTTACACTTTTGAGGGATACTGACTAGTGAGTGAGTCCCCACTCACTCTCCTAGGCACTGGGATCTGGTATGGAACAGTTCTTGTCCTGGAGCTGTTGATTTGTCTAATAACCAGCTTGATTTAAAGCTCAGGGCCAGTTCTTCTAACTCCATACTCTATAGTTGTTCTACTACATTTCACAGCCTCCTGTTATTCAGCCTTCCTGGGCAGAACAGAGTATGAAGGACATGAACAAGGTTAAGTAGTCAAGTAAAGCATCCCCAGTTTTAAAGCACAGAAAAAAAGACATCAAAGTATGAGGCATTATGCATGGAAGAATCGCTGTGAACTATGTAGAGAACCTGAAATACAGTGAATTTAAATATGAATTATTGAAAAATATAAAAATTTGCTTTAGGATATGCTGGTGCCTTAGAAATGCTCATCTTTTGTAGATGAATTGCTTTAACAACTACAGAAAAAATGATTTTTGGAAGTATTTCTAGTATTTCCATGTAGATTTGACCAATATGTGGCCATTTTCAACTTGGCTGTACAAGGGATCTTGTTCTTTTGAAAACATGTCTTTTTTAATAGACTGTCTGGAAGAAGTTTAAAGGCAATGTGTTGAGACTTAACTCTATTATGACAAACATTAGAAGTGTTTAAAGTCTTTTTGTCGAAATCAGCTCAGGTCTCACCAAGGTTATTTTTGATGACAGAAATGTATTTCATCGACATTGTTTCTTTATCACAGATCTGCCCCTGCTTTGGCTAAATTTCAAAACTGCAATTTAATTATTTTTGAATCATCTATTAAAAACCCCACCTTAAAATTGGAATAAAATCCAGATTGACTGTAATAAAAGGATTTCTTGACATTTGTCTAGAGTTCCAGCTTAGGGGTTTCCAGTTTAAACACATTACAAAATAAGCTAGATTTCTGTGCTTATAATTAAATAAAATTGGCTTCTAAACTTGGTGGTAGAAGGAGCACAGGCTTTGGATTCAAGTCTATTTTGGTTTGAATCCTGACTCTGTCATAGTGGACAAGCTTGTGCTGCCTTGGCAAATTGCTTAGTTTCTCTGTAAATTCTGTAATTTCTCTATACATTTGAGTTAATAATATCTGCTGTCTCTGTGAAGTTTGTGAGCCCAGCTACACAAAGCATATTTCTTGGAAGGGAGCATTTATCAAGACACAGTTTATTCTTTATTACTGCAGAAAATGAAGGATAGAATTAGTATTATTTTGGCTCCTTTTGACAATACGGGAGTGTTTTTGATTGCTTGAATTTCAGATTTTTTTCAGTTCTCACTGTAATGGTATTTTTATCATTTCCTCCTACAGGACTTTTTTAGGGATTCTTAACTTTCTCACAGAGCACCCCTTGATCATAGCCTCAGTCTCCGAACCCATTTGAACTTGCATTTCTACCTCCTGTGAGAAGAGATGATGATTCTCTAGGATTTCTGACCACTAGAAAGACAGAGGCAGGAGGGAGAAGAGAACTGAGGAGGTTTAAATGGCAGCTTCCTACAATATTACTTTTGTTCTCCTGATGTTAATCATTATTGCTTCATGTTTTTATTTTCATTCCAAATCTTATTTATGGCTTATGACTGGCAGTTCAATAGAGAACAGTTAGAGTTGGTTTTATGGTTAATGATGCTTTTGCATAATCCTGCCCTTCTAGCATCCTGCCAAAGTTGCCTATGATTTCATTACCATAACACAAATTTGGTTACATGACAGAAGTCTTATGTTGTTTTCCAATATTTTCTACCTTATTTCTAATGACTGTTTTCTCCTCTCAAAAATGGGCCACACTGCAGTCATTCATTTACAGCCTTGAATCAGGTAACTCTTTAGCAGTGTTTTGAGCTAAGCATCCTGCTTTTTCATGACAACCAGATGATACCATGGGCATATTTAGAATGGTTACCAGATTTTTTTCCAGGCAGTGGTTTAAGTCTTAGTGAAGCTTAGTCAGGCATGCATTCACAAGTTCTTATATCTGGTAACAAAGGAAAGAGAACATTTCAAAAATTGAAAATCTGATTCTTACTGGAGGCCTGAGCTACAACACACAAGCAAAGAACCAATTTATTTTTAAAAATCAACAGGCATTAGTTTTTATGATTCATATTCATTTTCTCTCCAAATTAAGACAAAATTGAGGTTTGGAAATTTAATCACTCATTTTCCCATTAGCAAGAATCACCCAGTGTTGATGTTTTGGCATGTGTGCTTCCCATTTCGTTGTTTTCTGTTTCAATGAGAAATCATGCTACAGTTTTCATAAAATTGATATGTGCCCATTCTATGACTCCAAACAATGCAGAAAAAGTAAAATTAAAAGAGTTGAAAGAAAAACCCATTACTCTCACCACCCAGAAATAATAATTAATATTTAGTAAACATCATTAAAGACACCTTTCTAGTCACACAAATACAGAAAGGAATGATGGAGAGATATACTTTACAAAATGGAATCATGTTATAAAGTTATTTATACCTTTCCATGTTATAGATGTTATTTTTCATAAATATGTATATATATTTTGAATTGAATTGAGCATAGGAAAATAAAACCTGAATTGAAATATAAAAGAATCACAAAGGTTCATATATATATTTCTTCTTCTCATGAGATATTTTCCAGCCATCATTAAAATAGATAATGGACGAATTAAAGAAGTTGGAGTCATCATGTTTTAAATTTTTTTTCTGTTTGGTTCAATTGTGTATAGTAGCAATTGACTCCCTGTAACAGCTTTAGCTGATGCCATATTTAGTCAGTTTCCTTAGTTTATTTTTTCCCCATCCTCCAAGCAATACTATATATCCTTTTCAGTAACCATAATTTTCATAGTGTGTTTAAAATTGGTTCTCTATTTTAAGGTACTACTAGGTCTTCATTATTCCCAAGTTCTTTAGTTTGAGTTCACTTTTGAGTAGACATATTTAATTGCCAAGTAGTTTTTAATAAAGGGTCATGGATTGCATGTTCCCCAAGTTCTTTTATATTTGAGAATGATTACCTATTTATTACCTTTATACTAGGATGACATTTAAACCAAGGGTAATATTCTTCAGTTACACTTCTCTTTATCAGAATTTTGTAGTTATTGCTCTCTTGTCTCTTACCATAGAATGTCGCTATGGAAAAGTCTGAGTCCAACTGGATTTTTTCACTTATAAATGATTTCCTTTCAACCCTGGATGCTTCAGGAATTCTTTCCTTATTCCTTCTTAAAGTCTAAACCTTAACTAGTACATATCTCATGGTTTTAATTTCTGAAACATATGTTTTTCCAATGATAAATTCAATTTTTTTCTTCATTTCAGGAAATTTTTCTTTTATTATCTCATTGAATAAAAATTTCTTTCTATTTATTGGACTTTTTACTTTGTGGATAGCAAATATCATTAATCGGGTCATTATTGCTTTCCTCATAATTTAATTTTTCTCTAAATGCTATTGTTTTATCATGTGCATCTTTTATGATTATTTCAAACTCACAGATTGTATCTATGATAATATTTTATTTTTCCAGTGGTGCCTGTTGAATTCATTGTTTTTGGAAATCTATTTAACTATAACAATAATTTGATTGTTCCTCATTTTTTATGATTGCATTTCCCTTTTATTGTCATTCTGTTTATCATTTATCTTTAAGCTCTTATTATATTTACTTTTTGTTTTTATTAATTATAAGAAGCTTGCTTCTTTTCTTAGATACATTTTCTTCTAGTTTGCATTCTTGGTATTTTGAAGTGATCTCTCTTTCATTCTCCCTCTCTCATTCTCTTTTTCTCTCTTTTTTGATGTTGTCTTGATGATTCTTAGAATTTTGATAATGTTTGGGTGGCTTTGTATAGATATTCAATTCACTGTGATTTAGAGTGGATAACTTCTTGACTCTTTTCCAGTATTATTTTTTCTTCAAGCTACAGGAATTAGGGGAAGATAAAGAGAGCAGAAGAGGAGAGGAAGAGAAGAGGAGAGGGGAAAGCTCAGTCTTTATTAGAACATCTGGGCTCTGTTCTCTCTTTTGAGCATGTCCTGAACTCTCAGATTATTCTTCATTTGGGATTAGCAGTAGAACTCTGTTCTACTGTAAGAAAAAGTAAAAAAAAAAAAAAAAAACATTTTTAAAAACCTCTGCTAACTCAACTACATATCAGGAAGAGAAATAAGAGAAAGATTCAATCTAATACTCTTTTATCTAGATTTGGGTGTGTATATAAATTCTCAGGATTTTATTTTTTTAACACTGTGAATTATGGCAGTTAGGTTTAGTTGCTGAGCAATGCTGCAACATTTCTTGTTTTTTATTTTTTTGTTTGTTGGTAGGTGAGTTTTGAGGGTGTTATTAGGCTTTGCCTCTGTGGTAGATTGGAAAAATGGCCACAAATTCCTTCCATCCTACTTACCCCTGATACTATGTATGATGCCTGCCAATGGCCAGATATGTGAATTAGAGATCCCAGGTCATAACAGTCACCAATAGACCCACTGGCTAAACACAAACTCATGAAAGAACTCAAGAGGGAGCAAAACCACAGAGATGTCCCACAGAAGCTTAACCTAAATAAACCTAAATAAATTGCTGTTGGTATATGCCACTACATGTTGGGGGTGATGTGTTATGCAGCAAAAGTTAACTGATTCAGCATCTTTTTGCTGTTGTTGTCAGAGGGAAAGGGAAATTCTAAAATTGAGGTAATTTATTCAACCTAGTTTGCAATACTTAAAAGTAATATTTTAAATGGTTGATTAAGAGACTTCTGACTATTAGTTACAATATAAACTCAAAATTACTTGTTGGTTATCTAATACTTTGTTACTGACATTACCCTAAGATAAATTCAAAGATATCATGCATTCATAATATTGTGCTATCCACATCTGTATTTTTCTGAATGAACGAAATACAGACAATCAAAAGACTACTTCAGATATTTTTCTAATGGGGATAGCTCTGCTTTAGTAATCTTGTGCTTCCAATTTCATAGGGACAGAAAATATGATTAATTGAATGCAACATCTCCTTTTTTAGTCCATGTCTGTCTTTACCCTCCTCTTTTTGAATTCCATTCAGATAGTTATTAATCATCCACCAAAAGAATTTACAATGAATTCATTTTGGTCTTTCAATATGGGAAATCTCAACATAAATCCTACAAAAGGGCCACAGAAAATAATATCATACAAATGCTGAGAAGCAAATAGTTATTGAATGCAACAGAGTGTCACATTTGTTTTAGCCTCAAGGGCTCATGATCTTTTCAATGCACTCTGTTGGAAAAGATTTGAAGGCTTCCATTTCACAAAGCTTGGAAGGTGGATAATTTTGACTGTTTTCCAGGCTGACCTATGTATTTGAAAGACAACCTGGTTACAGATACATTTTTGTTTTTTGGTACTTGTAGAAGAGGTTAAAAGACTAGGCATGGTCTCTAACACTGATCTAGATGGTTCCAAACCTTAAAATTTTGCCAATTGTGGATTAATTCCATGCTCATTTGAATTTTTCAGTCTTAATAACTCAAGTCAAAATTCATACTCACTCTGACTTGGTATTTGCACCCAAAATTAGCAAAAGCAAATTGGGTTTAGTGAAAAGAGAGCCTTATTTGGAGTCTGAAAATTATGGTTTGGGCTGGGTGCTCAACCCATTAGTTTGGTGATCTTTGACAAGTCTCTAAACCAAATTGAGCCCAAGTTTTCTAATCTGTAAAATAAGATGATAGCACTCTATTTCCCCCCAACGAATTGTTGTGAATCAAATCAATTAGTGTTTATGTAAGTATGTTACAAATTACAATGCAGTACATAATAAAACTAAATAAGGGGGCCAGCTGTAGCCCCGTTGGTAGGGCGCTGGTTTACCACATGGGAGGCCCCAGGTTCGGTTCCCGGGGGCCTCCTTGAGTGGGCAGACTGCCTTGAGAAGGCAAGCCACTGCAGGCAGGGCAAGCCCCCGTGAGCAGGCAGGCCACGGCACAGTGAGCTGACTTAGCGGGTCACCGCAGTGGGAGGAGACAAGCAGACACAGAAGAACGCAGAAGATGAACACAGTGAGAACAAGCAGAAAGAGGGCCATATATAATAAATAAATAATAAATCTTTAAAAAAAACAACAAACAACAAAAAAAAACCCTAAGTAATAGTTGTGTATCCAGAATCACCAGAGAAATAATCCCTTGATTTACAAGATACTCTGTCTTAGTTTGCTGGAGCTGCTATCACAGGTATCACACAACGGGTTGGCTTAAACAATAGAATTTATTGGCTCAAGGTTTTGAGACTAGAAGAGGTCCAAAAGTAAGTTATTGGTAAGGGTAGCCAGAGCCCCTTTAGCCTAATCAAGATAGTGGAGTGAGAAGCTCCAGGGCTCTGTCTCCCACAGAAGCTTTGTATAACTAGCAAGAACTAGAAGAAACATATTTTTCAAAGGTCCAGAAAACAATTAAAGGATTGCAGTAAAAGAGTAAGCACTGAATCAAGAAAATGGTAACTGAAAAATGGTAGCATCTCCTGGCATCCTGACTGGCCCCTCCACCAATCCCTTACCAGCTCAGCATGGAGCCAGTTCATGCTCCCAGTGTGGTTCCCAATTCTGGATGGAGCACACACTTGGCACAGTATATCTGTGTCAATCTGTTTGGTGGAAGCCTGAGGGACTGAACTAAGACACTCATCACAAGCTTGCTGCCTGTGATATAGAAAGCAGCTCACAGAGCTCTCTTACAGAATGCTGTGAGGGAGTAGTCAAGTCATGGCTGCCTGGGCAACGGACTGCTAGCTGTGTGACATATAGTACAGTGCCCAGGACTGTGAAGAAACTGTTTCTTGGGGAAGAGGGGCTTTGAGTCCATGTAAACTGGGGAATTACTAGGGCCACACACACATGCTCAAGAAAAAATTCATGAACATGAAGGACCAAGGAGGCACCTATGCTTTGGCCTTGGGTTAGTCTCTAAACTCATTTTATGGATAAACTCTGAAGGAGAAAAAGCCCCACAGTCAAATCAGCAAAAACTGGGGAAAACTTTACTTTTTTATTTCTTGTTTTGTTAGCTCCTGGAATTCAAGAAAAGCTCGATATAAAACTAACTGGATACAAGCTTAAGGATAAGATGCCTCAGAATTTAAATTCTAGAGGTAACACATTAAAATATCAAAATGTTCAAGTTACAACAAAAGATTACAAAACATACAACAAAACAGGAAATTATTGCCCATGCAAAGAAGATTAATGCATTAGACACCATAAACAAGATCAGACCTGTGACATCCTAGACAAAGACAGTGAAAAAGGCTCTAACTATGCTCAAAAAGTTAAAGGAAAACATGGATAAAGAACTAAAGGAAATTAGGAAAACAATAGTTGAGCACAAACTATAAATAGAGAGATAGACATCATGAAAAGGAACCAAATAGAGCTGAAGTCCATAGAAACAGGATTAAAAATTTCTTAGAGGGGTTCAACAACAAACTGGAACTGGCAAAAGAAATAATCAGTCAATTTGAAGATAAGACAATGGAAATCATTCATTCTTAGGATCAGAAAGAAGAAATAATGGAAAAAAGTGAAAAGGGACTGAGAAAACTGTGAGATGCCATCAATCATTTCAATATATGCATTGTGTGAGTCCCAGAAAGCAAATAAAATAAGAACTTGAAAGAGAGAATATTTAAAGTGATCGCTGAAAATTTCTCACATTTAAAGAAAGACATAAATATATACATCCAAGATGCTCAACAAACTCCAAACAGGATAAAACCAAATAGACCCATACTGTGACATAAACTGCCAAATGCCAAAGATAAAGAGAGAATTATAAAAGCTACAAGAGAGAAGCAATATTTTATGTCCAAAGGAGCCTCAGTAAAATTAAGTGCCAATTTCACATGAGAAGTCACTGAGGCAATAAGGCAGTGGGGTGATATTTTTAACGTGCTGAAAGCAAAAAATAAAAATAGTCAAACAAGAATTCTATATCTGGTGAGACTGTCTTTCAAAACTGAGGGGTAAGTTAAGACATTCCCAAATAATTTTTAAAAATGCTGAGGAAGCTTATTTCCCTGATCTGTAAGAGATGCTAAAGAGAGTTCTGCAGGTTGATAGGACATGGCAAAAGACAATTGATTGAAGCCACATTAAGAAATAAAGATCTTCCATACAGATAATGGCATGGTCAAACTAAATGGGAGCACTATTGTAGTTTTGCTTTGAAACTCCACTTTTTATGTTCTACAGTGTCTAAAATGCAAATGCATAAAATTATGACAAATCTATTGTTTTGTGCACACAATATATAAGGATGTAATTTATGACAAGATTAATATGAAGGTGGGGGACAGATGAGTAAAGGAACATAGTTTGTGTACACTATTGAAATTCAGTTGGTATAAAGGCTAAATGAGATTGTTATAGATTTAAGATGTTAAAATTAAGACCCATGGTAACTACAAAGAAAATATCAGAAAATATACAAGCTTACAGAGACAGAAAGTAGAGTATAGGTTTCCAGGAGTGAAGGGCAGGGGCAATGGGGAGTTAATTCACAATGTGTGTATTAGCCAAAAGGGGTGCTGATGCAAAATACCAGAATCTGTTGGCTTTTATAAAGGGTATTTACTTGGGGTGAAAGCTTGCAGTTACCAGGCCATAAAGCATAAGTTACTTCCCTCACCAAAGTCTGTTGCCATGTTTTTGAGCAAGATGGCTGCCGAATTCAGCCTTCTTCCTCTTAAGGCTGTGTGGTCCCAGCTTTTTCCAATATCAGCTGTAGGTCATCAGGCTCTCTGGGCTTTGTCTCTCTCCCTGGGGCTCAACTGTCTCTGGGCTCAGGCTTGCTTCTCTCCTCGAGGTCAGCTGTAGACTATCAGGTGAATGGCTAGTCTCTCTTCCCGGGACCTCTGC
>PVKH010007196.1:0-20403 GCA_004027955.1 Chaetophractus vellerosus | reverse complement strand
GGGGCCGGGGTCCTCCGTAGGACCTCGGCCCGCCGGCGTGCGTCCTGCCCCAGGAGGAGCCCCGCCCGGCCCTGTCCACCCGCAGGACCGCGCCGTCCTGGGCCACTGAGCAGAGCAGGTCACGCAGCGCAAGGAGGACGCGGGCCTCCCGCGCCGGCTTGGCGGGCTCCCTGGTCTCCTGCCCTCTGCCGTGGTGCCCTTCGCAGGGAGTGGGAAGGCCCCTCTTCCAATGGGGCCGAGGAAGGGTCAGGATGGAGGGACCTCGGCCAATCTCTGTTCCCTGCCTGCTGGCGCCGTCGCGCCCTGTCCCTCCGGGGCTGTCTGCTGGCACTTTGCTGGCCAGAACACGTTCCTTAAAACAAAACTCGGCCCTGCATCCTGTATCTGAACCTCAGTGGGCCGAGGCATTTTCCCAGCGTGGACACGGTGTGAGATGGTGCCCCCTGCCCACTGTAGAGCCCTCTAGGGTGGCAGGGGCCGGCCGGCTTCTGGGGCACGGGAGAGCCGGAAGGACCAGGGTGGGGCAGAGAGCTGGAAGGTGCCGCACAGCGGGCGGAGGGAGCGTCATTGCGACGTGCGGGGTGTGGGGTGGGGAGCTCTGGGGCCTTGGGTGACCTGCCAGGGGTTTCTGGGATGGGAAGTGCCCTAATAAACCTAAATGAGAGGGGGCAATCACCAGTGGGGTGCAGGATCCCCCACCTCCCACGGGCCGGAAGCTGGGCGGCCTGCTCCCCTCTCCCTTTCCCACTGCCTGTCTGCCAGCCCTGCCTCTGTCTCCCCTCTCGTCCTCTGCAGTGCTCCTCGGGGTCCTGGCCTGTGCTCCTGTGCGTTCTCTGTGTTACAAATAGAAAAATCCTACGCATTTTCATGTCTCATTCATTAGCTCCTCATGCCTTCTCTCCTGGTTCCTGACAGCATTCTCTGCAGAATTCTTCATTACAGAGTGCATGATTTTTATGTAGTGCGAGAGCCATTAAAACGAGCATGGAGAGAAAGAAGAAGGGAAAAAAGTTGAAGAAACAAGGAGTTTCTTTCCAAAAAATGCTCCATGGTGGCTTGAAATGGGCCCCTGCTCGGAAATGCTGAAATCTTGCGTAGGAACCCTTCAGTGGCGAAGGAAAACAGGCCACCCTTATTAGAAATTTTCTGCAGCTAAAGATGTAACATCATAGCTAAATTCAGTCGGAGACAGGTTGAGCAACAAAAACCAGGAGCCAAGGCAGTCTAGTCGGCTCTGAAATTTGATTCAGGCACCAGATTATGAATAGATTTAACTAGTTCGCCAAATGAAAATGTAGATTTTGGCACCGTCTGAATTTTTTTTGTGGGGGAGGGTGTATTCTATATGTGGAGTCCCAGTACACACCGAGGGGATATGAAAAAGAGCTTTTTATATTATATAACTGCTCAGTGCATGTTAAGGGGGAAAAAACCAATTAACCCTATAAATACCAAACAATCCAACCTCTTTCATACCTAGAGCTTCAGGCTTCTCTTGCTTACCTTACTTTATAATGCAAGTTTTTCCATAATTCATAGTGGCACAGAAGCAACAACCAATAGGCAAGTAGCTACCCATGTCGACTTAATATTAAATTGCTTACATCTGGTGCACTCTCTTTCAGTAGAAGCAGTGATATGACAAGAGGTTCAAATCCCACAGCAGGTAAGTAGCACATTGTCAGTAAGGATATGGAAATCAATTTCAATTGTCCTGAGGTTTCTCAGATTCCTTTCCCTTTCCTGGTGAGGGTGGCAAAGTGTGTCACATACACAGTGAACTTCAATTTCCTTTTGTTTCCTTAGCATTGCCCCTCTGAGCACTATTATTTCAGGCTGTGTGATGATCAACACAGATTAAAATAAATGAAAATAAATGATGTTGCATAAGGAAACTCTTTCTCCCTCAACATTGCAACCTGCTTCTCTTGACTCTCCAGGATCTTGCATTCATTGTTTTAATAAAAGTTTCTAAATTATGGTCCATTAGAACAAACTCTCCCAACACCAAAAAAGCTAGCTACGTTGAAAAATTGTTCTAATGCTTTTCAAGGTACACAGTAAAGAATGCAATAAAAACATGCTGCCTTGATTTGATTCAAATGGGATTTATTACTAGGAACATCAGAAGGAACTTTTGGTAACTCTTTTACCGACAACATGGTTTATCAGGAGGACTGAAACACAAGTATTTAAACAAATGTGCTTGCTTATGTGTGTCCTTACCCCTAGATTGGAGTTATTATGATAATTCCAATTTAGTAATGTGAGTATTAGTCTGTGTGTGATGAGAAAAGAAAGCTGTAAGTTCCTGTAGTTTTACAGGTAGGTCCTGTGACTTTAAAGGTGTAGGAGACCCTGGTTTAAGTGTCAAATTCTGTCTCCATGACTATGTAACTGCATGACCTGATTAGGTTTTCTAATCTTTCTAAAACTTAGATTTCTCTTCACAACGTTAAACTAAAATACTCCTCTAATAGTATTTTAAAACATAGATTTCAAAACATAATAGGTATTATGAGATACTGTTCCACTCAGACCACACTCAATGAGTATAGACCATGTGCATGGAACTGAGGGGGATGTAATAAAAGGAAAATGTTTTTTAATCAAAAAGAACTGACCATCCAAGGACAAACACTCAGTTATAGGCATTTCTGAAATGAATTGAGACTATTCAGTGCAAAGAAAGAGAATGGAGAAGGAAAAGTGATTTTCTGTCATGCCCTGTGGTAGAGGGAAAAAAACTGTTTTTAAGTTGTTTCAACTTTTAATTCAGTTTCTCTCTTAGGGAGAGAACTATACACTGGATGGTAGTGAAGGCTTGCTTAGTATTCACAGTAAAATATAACCAAGTTGTATCAGTATGTCTACATAAATTATAAATATCTAGTTATATAATGTGTTATGATAGATGGATCATTTTTTTTCCTAAATCCAGGCAATAAACCAGATTATAACAGCTTTTTACTATGTAATTACTCACTTGGGTAGATAGAGTTTAAAATACTGTATTGGTATAGGCTGTAAGTGAACTAACAGTAGAATGTTAGTGTCGGGAAAGTCCACATAGTTTATCTAGCCCTACTATCTATTTTGGCAAGAGAGAAATCTGAGCCACAGTGATAAAATCCTGTGCCCAAAGTAAGAAACTCAGGTAAATGTAAGGAACCCTCTTCTCAAATTTTTGTCCCATTGCTCGTATAAGCTAAATTCCAAACTCTCCAAATTCTTATCTATACTATCAGACATCTTAAAAATACTTTCTCTCTTGAAATTCAGAAATATTTTAAAATATATAATCTTTCTCATAGTTTGGATTTACTTAAAACATTTACAAAGCTCACAACTTCCCAGATTCTCCTTTGCTTTTGTCAACTTTAGGTTTTCTTGATTAAAACAATATGAATAAATTAAAATTAAACTAAATGAAAGGCATTCTAAAGCACAAGTTCCTAAGGATATATGTGTAAATAAAGATACTGGCAGCGTAGACTTTTGGGGAAGGTGGAGGCAAAAAAAGGGGGATAGGTAAGAGGATAGCACTGCTTATACTTTATACGGTGTTGGTGTGGTGCTCTTGGTAGAATTAATGTTTATTGCTTGCTTAAATTGAAATACAAGCTATTAACTAATATTTTACTGAAAACAAGTTTGAACAATAATATTTTACAAAATTGTTATTGGGGAGGAAATAAATATCTGTCTAATGAATGTATCTTGGTTGATGAAATAAGGAAGTTAACAAAATAATATTGAACTCTTGAACATGCTTCTCCTAAGATTTGTATGGTGACTCCAAATGATGGGGCAAGGAGGAAGGGAGGTTGGAGAAAATCTCAGGGGCCTAGTAGACTGTTGAATGTTTTCCCAAAGAAAGAACTTTATATGGCAGCTGCCTCTCAGGCATGTATAGGAGTTTTGGCTGTGTGTGTTTGAGTATGCTCATATACAAAATTCTCAATAGGACGCATTTAAGATACAATAGAATTTAAAAACAATTTGGCTTGGGAGATAGTCAAAAGCTGATTGACATTTTAGTGGACTTGAATGTAAGAACTTTGCTATAAATGAAGCTAAAGTTTTAAGAGGGCTGAAGAGTTCTTTCTTTTATATAAAGTGATCATTCAGAAGGAACCTGGGGACTTGTATTTTATAAAGAGTGTGTTTACCTTTGACCAGTATTAGGTTAATAAAAACCAAAAATTTGAATCTATTTCCTAACTTCAAGTGAAATGTGGGAATGGAGAATATATACAGCATTTCAAATAAAGTTCAACCTATTAATACAGCTTTTATTTTAATGTCTTAGGGGGACCATATTTCTCTTTATTCTTCATATCTTGAAATAAGACTAACAAACTTTTTTTTTCAAGCAAGAGAGCTATATTGGTATTGATTGTATTATGCTAACTATTTAAGAGGTTTACTTTTTAATTTCTCCTTAGGATATAAATAGGCTGGTGTTATTCAGACCTTCATATTATGTTATGAAGTGGGAAATGCTGGTGGCCCTAATCAAAAATGCCTATCTCTTATTTATGGACACTAACAGTTTGGCAGTGAGAAAGGACTCGTAATGAGGAATTCATTCATTTCCCATGATTCAGGCAATAAGGAGATCTGATCCCATGCTTGATTCTCTATGTGGCTTCAGTATTTTTTACTTTATTTGCAATGTATGCATACGAAGGAGGTAAAACATTTATACCTTCAAAAGAAACTGCCCCAATGTTTTGCCTATTGGATACAATGCAATGACATTCTGTAGAATCAACGGATGGTTTTGTAAACGACATTGAGGTGGGTATTTCACACATATATGTTTTTAAATACCACAGTTCTATGGACCACATGTGTACAGATAGAAAAACAAACTTGAAACCTCTAGAGGTATATTTTGATTACAGATGTCAGTTACTTGTGGTTGGATTTCGCTCTGATTCCGTTCAGGTATGTGATCTGGGAAGTAATAAAAAGGTAGATGTTTAAAAGGAAAATACAATAAAGAAGAAAGTCTTAAGGAATAGCCTAACATACGCATATTCTCTATTAGCAGAGACATATTTTGATCAAAAGGGTCTAAGTGTTTCGGTATTTCATTAGCAGAGAAAATATACAAAGCTTTCTTACTTGCTTTCACTAGTGATACCATTGAGATTTCAGTCCAAACATCATTGCCCCCTAATGGGCATTAGGGGGTTCTGACCCAGAGCACCAGCCAGGAAGGCAGTGTTACAGTGGCATTTGGATTATTCCAATTCCTACGAGCATGCCACTACATTAAATTGTAAAGAACAAGTAAGAAATGGAAAGAGAAGCCAATCCAGAAATTAAAAAGTATATTGTCATGTCTTTCTCTTATCTATTGATTTCCCAGGTTTCTATAATAGATAAAAACAGGCCTGAGGAAAAAGGGGAAATTACCCTTTGCCTCCCGTTGTTGGGTTGAGTGGAAACACTGGGTATAAACTAATTTGTTGCAACTAGGAATATGGTATGTTTAACAAAGTATAGTAATGGTACATAATTTTGACATAGCTAAACTACAGAATTAATGCAGCATGCATTTTTACTGCGTGAGTGTGAGTGTGGTTAATATGTGTATATACGGTGTATGTTTCTCAAAATACATCCAGACACAAATGCATACATACGTGCACAGCCATTTTCCTTCCAAATACTTAGAAAAGGCACGAAAAGTAGTAGAATTGAACGTTCATTTTGTGCTTTGCCCCTATTTTGTTCTTAGTAAATCCATGGTCAAATTCTCCCAAATAAAATTTAAATGAAAATAAACAAATGAAAAAGAAAGCCAGGGGCAGTGGGTAGCTAATTTTAATTGATAAATAATATAACACACTTATAGTTATATAAAAGGAATTTATAGATACAATACTATTGTGTCCAAAACTATGTGAGATGATGTAAGGAATCATTTGACAGAATTTAAAACTCAGTTATTTTTAAAGAAAAATTATCAAACTAAAAATGGAAGGTTTTTCCTTAACACAATAGGGGACACCGTTCTCAAAAATGAAGAGGCATGTCTACTAAAATCAGCAAAGTAGATTTGGACAGAAATATCACCACTATTGTTAGAGTGGAACAAAAAAGTATATAAAATGGCCCATAACTTATGAACAAGAATTACTTTCCTTCATAATTTGAGAAATGCATCCTGATACTATTTTTCACTCCCAGATTTGTGAAAAATAAAACATACTTTGTTAGTAAGGCTGTGGGTAATATACTCTTTCATCGCTAGAGGAAATGCATTCTGGCACAAACCATTTAGAGGGAAATTTTGCAATACCAGTCAGATGTACATATGCATTTGTCTTTTGTCCCAGGAACCCCAGTTCCGAGAATTTACCTTGAAAGTACAACTTTCAGACCATAAACTACACATGAATAAGTTTATTTGTGTAGCATTGTTTATAACTGCAAAATATCGGAAGCAAACCAAATGGAAAGTGATTAAATCAATCACACAGTGGAGTACTATGCAGCTGTAAGAGTAATAAAGATTTCTATGAATACAGTGATTTCAAGGATATGTTTTTAAGTGGATAAATAAGAGTTTCAATCATACTCTTCATGTAGAAAAGAGGGGAATATAAGGAAATATGCATGTATCTCATTTGCACAAAAGGAAATGCAGGAAGGATAAACCAGAAACTAATGAGACTGATCACTTAAAAAAGGGTGAGGTGGCAGAAATGAAGAACTGGAACTGGGTATTAGAGGTGAGGAGGAGGTGGTGTTTCTCTGAGCATACCTTTTTGTGTATATATACCAAGAAATAAATATAATGAACCAGATTTTTTGGAAAGGAATCTCAAATGGAAAACATACAGTAACAAATCAACCTAATTTCATTGCTAATATAACCAGACTAAATGGAGTGGGGTAGCAAAGAACTAGTATAAGTAATTTGGTGAAGAGTATTTGACTAAATACCTATTTTGTAAAGCTAAAGATAAAGGAAGACTACAAAAATATTGCACTCTAGTAAGTAGGTTGGCAATGCTGAAGTTATTTTTGTGTATTCTAGAATTGAAAAAATAAGTCAATATATTGTAGAAAATGAAAGCCAGGTTTCATACTGTTGGGAAAAAGAGGAATAAGGACAGTGGGAAGGCTAGAGTGAACATTGTGGTGTGAGACTGGAATTAGAGGTGTAAGCATTGTTTTAAGAATATTTACAAATAGACAAATATAAGAACCAATGTAGATGTGTGCGTGTATGTCCACGTGCATGCACTTACATTTATTTCATACGCCTGTTCACTGAGGGCTCAAAACAGTTATACCCCAGTAGCAATGAGAACACCCAGTGCTCAGGTCTTGGTTTATAAATCTCATTTTCAAGTGAAGGGAACCAAGACTTCTTACGGAAGGGGATGGGGCAGAGCAAGTATAAGATGAGCCAGGAACATCCTGAGCCAGAAAATTAGGAAAATAAGGAAATGTTCAAAGGATGTTGGGGGCATGTCAGAGGACCCAAGAGCCAATAGGAACGAACACCCAATGGTCAAATATGGGTCAAGTTGAGTAACAAAAATAAATAGCTATAGTGATGAATTTTAGTCCATTCCAAAAAGATACCCATGTGTCCAAACTGATATAAAAAATAATTGAATAAATAAATGAGGGGGAGGTAGTTCTTTGTTAACATCTAATTCCAGTTAATAAATGTAGAACAACTGCTGGAAATATAAAATCAGCATTTGGCAAGTACCACATTGACAATTATTGTAGGCAAGAATCATCAATAGATGCTAAAATTAGTAGGAAAAATATGATGAGAAATCGAATATTTGCGTCTTCTCAAATTATTTATCCATGATACACTTGTTATTTATAAAGGGAAACCAACTAACTTTTCAGTGGAGAAATCTGACAAACTCAGCCAAGTAATCAAAGTTAACATCACTAGTGGTAAAGCATATAGACATTATGCACTTCCTGATTTGGTACAATCAGAAGGGCCCTACATCACTTCTATGGTAGTCTTGTCAAAAATGTATAACTTCTTTCTAATCATGAGAAAATATTACACAAGCCCAAAGAGGAGCATTCTATAATAGAAGTGACCACTTCTCAAAAGTGTCAAGATCAAGAAAGGCCTAGAAAGACTGAGGAGTGGTCCCAGATTGAAGGAGAATAAGGGAAAATGATTGAATGCAATATGTGATCCTGAGTTGGCTCCTGGCCCAGAAAAAAGGACATGTGGGATGATTCCTATTTGAATAAGGCCTGTAGATTCGTTCATAATTATATCAATGCTAACTTAATTTCCTGGTTTTGATCATTGTACTATGGGTATACCATTTGGGTACAAGAACATTTGGAGAAGCTAGGTGGCAGCCACTTGGATTTTTTTTGAAGTATCTTTGCAACTTTTTCTGTAAGCTTAATTATTTTAAAATAAGTTTAAAGGAGCTGTGAAAACTTTAATCCATGCAATAACTTCTAAAACGAAAATATTTTAGTTTTTTGAAGTGTTTATGATTATCTACTTGGGGGTAATAGCTTTAATAATAGAGTTCAAAAAGTTTATTGAGCATAATTTAATAATTCAAAACTCAATAGGTTCCCAATATAGTACCATTCAGAAAATATTAAAAAATCATCTTTTTTAGATTTCATCATAAAATAGTGCAGTAATCATATTGACCCAACATAATTTATTAAACATCACTCTTAAGGTTGAATGCTGGCTTGTTTCTAGTCTAGTTTGTAGGATTAACTTTTGTAGGAACAACTTAATGTCTTGAGAATCAGTCTAAAGTGGTAGAATTATTGGTGTGAATATCTTTATAATTTTTTACTGTGTCTGCCAGTGGATAACGTTTCCAATACACACAGAAATACATCCACCCACACAACACATATAAGACAGTTCTATGTACAGGTAGTTACGCGCGTCTCTGTTGATGTGCATGTTTATGTATATGCAGTTATATATAAATAAAACAGTTATATGCATAGTTATATGTGTGTATGTATACAGTTTTCCAACTGTATAAAGGTGAGTCTTGCAGCCTTACAAAGCCTGTCTCAGGTTAACTTTATTTGCATTTTTATTTTATGCCTCTAGATAATTATTGGTTGTAAAGAAGAAGATTGAAGTAGCTTTTCTTTTTGGCAAGTGGAAGAAGGTTAGGTTTTGTGCTAAATATAAATAACAACAGCAACAACAAAAAGCCGTCACCCCCATCTCCCCTGTGTAATGGACAAGAAGGCATGCTTTACCCTGCAATCAAATGCAAGTCAGTGGCCAGAAACATTTTTCCATGTGCTTCTCAAGTCCATAGGGGCATTATTTTAATCCAGAAATTATCTCACTAACCTGGAGGCCAGTGGATTTCACACTGGGTGAGACTTCAGCACAGAGAATCCACATGCTGTTTTTGATATTCATTAATCATCTGGCTAATTTGTTTTAACACAGGAGCGCTGACAGCAAATGAATGTTATTACAGCAACGGTGACTGCATAATCCAGACTATTATGGCATTAACATGTACAAAGTTGGCAGGTCCATGTTCAGATATGGTCAAAGTTGCCTTTTAGTCTAATTGCAAATATATCTATTTTTAATTCACATCTGCTGTAATCATTGAGTGGGCTAATGGGGCCAGTGGGATAAATTGGATTATGATTTTTTTTTCCTCATTCAGATCATTTGGATCTATAGAAATATTGAAATCATGAGATTTATGAATCTGATAATGTATGTAATTTATTTTAATATTATACGATTTAAAATGAAAGTAAACTTTACAATATGCCGTGAATTATAGTATGAA
Organism: Chaetophractus vellerosus; assembly: GCA_004027955.1. NCBI lineage: Eukaryota > Metazoa > Chordata > Mammalia > Cingulata > Chlamyphoridae > Chaetophractus > Chaetophractus vellerosus. The sequence continues at coordinate 10,585 of PVKH010007196.1, read as the reverse complement.
TATAGATGTCTTGAATCAAATGGCCATGAAATAAACCCAAAGTAGTAAAAGCTGCTGTGTCTATGGTGAAAATAAACACTTTTATGGATTACAATTTTAGAATTACATAAACTTGTATTGTTACATATGGAGGTATTTAACAGCTCGCAGGTATAAGCACTGATTTTTCAAATATCTTTCTCTTCCTCACTTTATATTACTCTCTTCAAGAGATCATCTTTTTCATGTCAAAAAATGGTGCTTAAATCGGTTAATTTATCTGAAGTCTCAATTTTAGTCATTGTTTGCTAGTCCCCAGATTAAGGTTTACCCATTAACCAACATGTCTTCCTTCCTTTATATATGAAATCTTCTCAGTTTTAATAAAATTATAAGCTGAACCTGGTATCCATAACTCAGAGATAAAAGTCTCCTTCCTTCTTCCTTCAAATATATAGTCATACACATCCCTAAATTTTGTCTCCTTCTCGGTGTTTTTAAAAAATAAAAAATACGCTCCAGGAAAAGAGATGTTCCAATTCTCCCCAGTTCTAATTTTCTGAGTCATGATCAAGTAGCATTTAACAAAGTATTTCTTTTATTTAGTTTATTCACTGAAATATAGCAAATGCCTTTAAAAGATTTAGGGACATAAAATACGAGGGAAAAATCAAGTTGTTTGAAAAGACTCTTGTTCACTGCACCAAACTTTCACCCAGTAGGGTGATAGAGGAAATAAATGGTTCTCTCCTTGAAATGTTTACATTGTTATCTACAGTCTTTTGAACAGTAGCAGAGCTGTGGGTCTCTTGATTTGCTCACTCATTCTGTTATTAGAGGCATTCTCAACTTCTTCCACGGGGAACTGTTTTTCTGTCTGCACTCTTTTCCAGGGCCTCAGCCCCAGTTAATCAGGATCAACATTGGAAGGTTGAAAGTGTGTCTATTCTCCCTGCCCACACGTGCCTGTTCAATTATCTCTCACACCTATGCCTGACAAAAGCAATTAGAATTTACAGTCATTCCCTTATTAAATGCTTGCCATTCCAATGATGGAAGCCTTAAAATTCACGTGTGGGTCTTTAACATGCAACATATAAATATAAAAATAATTAATATATAAATGATATGTATAAGACATATAGATATACAACAGGGACAGAGGATAATTTTTTTCATGTAGTCAATAAAACATATCTTTTAATTATCATGTAGAAATACTTTGATAAAATAGTGATTTTGGAAAAAATAATATCAGCTCCTTAGATTTGAATTGCAACTAAAAACGCTTATAAGTAAATATCAAGCAAAACCATACACCTTACAAATTAACCAATTTTTAAGGTGACTTTTTGGTAAAATACTTTACCTGAAAAGGTGTGACAACATTGGAAGTGAGAGCTATCTCTTCTGAAGGGAGGAAGAAGGATTTCCATTGTATTTACAAGGGATACTGATTGAGTTTAACCAAAGAGTTGCTTAAGATATAATTTTTTTCTGAACCTGAATGTAAACATTAGGTCCTTGTACCTAGCTTTTATACAAATATATGCTTAATTCAATTCAATGTTTTTATCTGAAGTTCAAGTCCCTATTTACTTATTTTGCATTCTTAGTTTTCACTAAACTTGCATTTACTATAAATGCAAACCATTGTATAAAGAATTTTCTTAAAAATGATTTAAAAATAAAAGAATTTAAAATAACATTGTCTGAGTTTGCATCAGTTGAAGATAACACCATCTCCTAGCATAATGAAAATGTGCATACGTTATAGACATAAAAGGACTGTTTGATTGTAATATAGTTTTTCTTTATGTAGGCATACCTAAGTTTTACTTTTCCTGTTATGTGAGATAGAGTCTGTGCCAGTTAATTTGATAATAATTATTAAATAGAGAAAATAATTATTTTAAAGTATATTTTGGGAGATGCAATTAGCATCTTATCTGGGAATTTGAGTATTATTATTATTTAATTTACTATGTAAACATGTAATTCAGTACATTTATGTAATTTGTTTAAGCAAATTACTGTTAAGAAAATAAACAGAATATACGCTTTTGTCTGGAACCAGACGTAGGCATCCTCAGGGCAATTCCGTGTAGTTACTTCCTTTCTCACATCTCTGGCCTTGAAAAGGAGGCTATTCTAAATCTTAGAGAACCCTTCCTTCAAAACAAATCATGAATCAAAAGGTGAAAGGACAGGTTCCTATTTTAATATGTGTAAACAAGCTTCTTTGAAATTCTTCGGTAGTGGTAATATTTGGTGTGTGTAGCAAGACGGAAGGAAAGATGAGAAATAGTTTTTGAACGCAAGATGTTTTGATCTGTTTAGAAAAATTATTTCCATACATTTAAAAGAGTGTTTTTCAGAGGAAAACAAAATTTGATCGTTTCATGCATCTGTTTTAATTTTTAAGTATAACCAGAATATCAGAACTAACATTTTAGCATATTATATTTTAAAAGTATAAAAGGTTGTAATAATTGAAATTATTGTTAATAGTTAACATGATGACGCTCAGATTTCACTCCTGCTGATTTACATTTAGAATGAACTTCCTATTGCTCTTATATCTCATAATATTTGGAAAGAAATCGTTCACTGATACAAAAAAATTTTAGTTTTTTACTAAAAACAATTGGGTACTTTCTTGTTTTCAGTAAAATATGAGAAAGGTGAAGCAAAAAATGAATCACATAACCCACTACAGTTCCAAATAATAAATAATTGGCAGGGATTTTACTGAACATCATAGCTGCTGTGCCAATAAACTGATAAATCAGTCCTTAAAATTTGAATAAGTTTGGTTTAATTTCTCAGGAAGAGGGCTAAAGCAGAGTATATATTACATAACTAAGATCCTGAATACCTAGCAAAATCATGTCTTTCTCTGCTGATTGTTTTTTCTAAGCTAATTGGTTATTTATGTATTAGTGTCTTTCTTAGTAACCTAAATTTATTGTTTCATTTCCAATAAAAGTAAATACTTTTTAAAATCATATTTTGGGTAATTGTGATTTTATTTTATAACATTATCATTTAATAGTATGTATAATTTCTAAATAATCTTTCTGAAGTTATGCCATTTTTCTACTATAGTAAATAGTAAATAAATGTAAATTTCAACTTCTAGATCTAAGTGTAATAAAAATAAATAACTAATAAAATAAAGCAATGTGGTGAAATATCAGTTTCAAATCTACCTCCTCCGTAGTATCCATAGCCTATAATATAAATATAGCTATGTTCCTAAAAATTATTTATTTATAATGTCAAATTTCACAGTTAATAAAGCACCATAAATGGTTATCTCTAGCATATTTACCATATGGTATATGTAATTGTATACATGTTTAAGAATCACACTAACTTTCTTGAAACTACAATAAAAAAATTGTAAGTTCAAAGTTGGCTACCAAATTTTTGCAGAGAAATTTTTCAGATTATTTAGATTTGGCAATCTTACAAAGCAAGAACCACCTTAGCTCAAACCTCATTAAACATGCTGGTGAATGAAATTCAAGCTTAGGCAAAGCTTAGGCATACATAATTTAGGAACATAATTTGCTTTGTAAATAGGATAATGTGTTTTTTCCTGTACATGTTGGCTGGTTGTCTTGAGCTTATGACATTCATAAAGTAGGGCCCCTGCACTCTCAGCTTAGAGATGTTTCTATTGTCTTTTTTCCCATGATTTATGCAAAACACAAAAGGATTAGAATAAAAATTGACCTCAAATGATACTCAAGGTCTGTGTTTGACAACATTTAGTGATCTTCAACACATTTATAATCAAGGTGAATTTTTAAATAATTGTCACCCAAGAATGATAACTCCAATCAAAGGAGAAAAGGAGAAATAAGAGAGATTTCTTATAATTTATTTCCAGCTGCACTGAGAAAGAAGAAAAGAAAAGAACAAGAAATCTCCCATGGGAGCATGGTCTCATGGCATTTCTAACCTGATTTCCAGGCCAGAGCACTTCTGATGGATATTCAAACTTTGAATGCCTATGCAAATCAAACTTATGAACCTTTGGAGAGCCATCCTTCATTAGGCTTGACTTACAATGGGGAATAAGCAAAAAGAACAGATGGGTTACTAAGGCAAAAGGTCTTCATGCAAATCATGTCGACAAAGACCAAAACCAAGGAAAGGATATCTATAGTAGATACACTATGCCTCAGACCTCCAAATCAAACGGCTTCTCAGTGATTTATTATAGGGTCCAGTAGATTTTTTAAAGAAGTAGTTAAAATTTTTTCATAGCTCTGAACATAAAGTAAATGCAGTTCCTAGGCGAAGAGCAAAGCACACTCTCTTATAATGATAATGCAAATTTCAGGGCCAATTTGGGGGATACTTAGTATAAATGCCATTTAAATTGCAGGAGCCTGGGTAGAGGTAAGGAATTAAAGTTCAGACTCACTAAGGATAAAGGTCAAAATGAGAACCAGAGGAGAGAGAACCAAAGAGCACCCGGGTAAGATTCTGAGCGATAAAAGTTAAGGCCTGTGCAAGCACTTGCTATGAGCTCTGTTGCCAAGTTTACTAATCCTGAAACAAATACAAGCAGAACCTTCCATCGACCAGTTGTTTGTGGAATGAATAAGACAAATCTGGTTTCATTTCCATCAGGCATTGTTCACAGCAAGCATTGTAAGACATGCTAATTCATCAAAAGAAAATTGTATCACAAAATTGCAAATAAAAGGTAAGAAAAAAAAACCCAAATAATAATTCCTCTGGTGGTACAAATAGATTTAAACCTAGTCTTTCATCTTTCAAAGTGGATTTTGTGGGATCCGAGTCAAAGGACCTAAAATTTTCACTTATTTATTGTAAAACTGGTTCAACAGATGTTCTATTTTTGTGTCTTTCTACATTCTTTTCTTCTGCATTTTACAAATTAGTCATTTGACAGAAGACACCTACATGTTCTGTATTCTACATGAAGGAAAGAAGACTAATTTCTAAGACTTTCCCCCAAGCTCACATAGCAACAGTAAAATAGAAAAAAATGAGTCTAGAAAGAACATTGTGGCTGTTTTTTTGCCACATTTAATTCATTCTCTTCCTTAGAAGCTTTCTTTGTTCCTTCCTTTCTCCCCCCCCCCTTTTCCCTTTCCCTCATCCATCTTCCTCTCCCTCTCCCATCCTTCCTTCTACCTGCTTTGTTTCTATTTCTTCCTTTTCTTCCTTTAAAAAAAGTTATGTTTAAAATTTACACTAAAATCAAATTGCAAAGTTAAAACACTGGAGTTCTGTCTCTTTCGTCAGGCTCCTTGCCACAGAGTAAATGGTTTATTTATTAGGACGTAAAAAACTGAAATGGGAAGTGACTTTTTTTCAAACATTGTCAATATGATTATTTGACCTTTGAGATAGGGGAAGGAATAAAAGGGAAGGATTCTTTCTAAGGTTTTTCTTCTCCTGTGTCTGATACCAAGTGTAGCTAATTGTCAGCCGCCTTATGAAATTCTAAACCCATTCCATGATCCTTTAGTTAGAAGCAGACTTTGGACGAAAATGACTCAAGCAAATTTTCCTTCTTCCCTCTTCCCCTTTCCCTCCCCTGTTTTTGGTTGTTTTCCCTCCATCCATTGTATGACATCCAAGATTTCACATGGAAACACCCCTTGGCTTGTTTTTCATTACAGGTTAAGATCGACTTTAATTTTGTTATTTTTTCCCCCTTACATGTCGCCCATCCTATTAAAACGATTAAGCTTTTCTTTTGAAGAGTTACCTGAGGTAAAAATCTAATTGGCACATTGGCCATTGAAAAATGATGCCAAAGGCAGGCGCCATGCCAGCTGAGCTGAGGCAGGGCAAGCCGTCCTAGCAAGGGGCTCGATTTCACGCCATGATTTCAGATACCATGCGCTCAGCTCTAATGATAAAGCTTCTGTGGTTGGTAAGCATTTGAAAATACAACTGTGTTTCCTCAATCGAGAGGAACTAACCAACATTAAATATCACATTTATGTGCATAACAGTCATATATCGAATGTCAAACTGTAACAAAGGTTCTTGCAAGGGAGTCGTGTAATGCCTGTTTTAGCTGAGCTGGAAGTTTTGTGCTGCCTTTTGTTCATTATTGGAAGCTCCAGTATTGCCAGTATGAGTTACAAAACCGTCCATTTAATGGTTTAAATGAAATTATGTTTTACAAACTGGGTTTTCAATGTGGAAATATGATGCATACAATCATGTTTAAATAAAGGACACAGGAAAAGATTTAAATAGCAGTTTCGCATTTTTTTTCCTTAGCAAAAAATGGCATTTTACAATCAATGGTATGTCTGAAACCTGCCAGTGATTTTTTTAAAAATAAGATTGTTTTTAACCAGCCTGCAATGAATGCATGTCCTACAAAAAAATTTTAAATAAAAAGAAGCATAACTTCAACAAAGGTAAGAATGAAAAGAGCTACTAGAATAGAGACCAAATTAAACATACTGTTCTCTTTAGTTTTTCACCCTTTAAAAAAATCCACGTCAGAGAACAACAGAGAGAATGCTGGCAAATCATTCCTTGCAGACCAAAATAATAGGAGCATTAGGAACAGTGGATCAGAACTGATTCCAAGGGTCGGGATTGCAGGGTTATTTCTGTTTTGACCTTTCAGCACACAATCCATTTGGGTTTGATCTCTTTTCTTTGGACTTGGACACATCTGATATCATTTGGACATTAAAGGACGTTTTCTTTTGAGTAAGGATGGTAAAGGGTCCAGTTGCTGGCCACTGACTGTGAATTTGATAAGAGAAACATGGAATCATTCAAGAAGAAGCTTCATGTGGCCACAGACCCACCACCTGTATGAAAAGTTATTATTGCACCAATGCCATCCTTTAACTTAATTCTTAGGTGCCCACATGTTTAGAAGGCACACGGTCTTTCAATGCCACATGCTGTTAAAATGCCTCCTTTTGTCCAGTCTAATTATTTTCTTGCTGCAGATAGGTTTGGGTGTGTGGTGTGTGTGTGTGTGTTTGTGTATGGCTATGGGTGTGACTATGAGTGGGGGTGGGTGTGCCCTGAGTAGCCTATTTGTTTTGTCTTTTTTCTTTTGTAGCATTAAAAAAAGAAACATATCTTTGGAGTACAGCAGATCTGTATTTAAATTCCAGTTTCACCCCTCACTAATTGTGCCCTCGTGGGGAATTGAATTAAGCCCTAGGAATTAAGCCCTACTTGGTTTCTTATGAATAAAATCAGGATAAATTCTATGATAAGTGATATGAAAAATGATGTCTTAAACATAGATCTTCCTATGTTCCATTTTTCTGTGATGAGAAGACCCCTTTCTTCTAGTCATTTAGTACCCCTATAATTTCAATCAAAGTGTTAAAGTGTAAGAAAAAAATGTGCTATGGGATATTTGCCAACTAAGCCTTAGTCATATCAATAGAAACACACCAGCAGCCATGAGATAAGTCTGTGAATCTCCTTAGTTTGTGCCTTGTGTTGGATTGCACATATTTTGCGTTTCTTGGAAGTGTATATTCAGAGATGCCTCCACTGATAGGTAAAGATCAACAAGTGTTCTGCAGTGAGCAATTTTTGCCCCAGTGGCTTGAACTCTTCTTTTAACAAGCTCTCTAGTTTAATATCAGGCTCACATTCTGCCATTGTGGACATTTTACAAGACAATTTCAGCACAAACGGTCAGCCATGGATGAGTGGATTTTTATAAAATGTTGTATTACAATGGAATACTATTCAACAATTTAAAAAAGGAACATAATACTGATATATGTAGTAGCAGGATGAGGCCCAGAATCACTATACTGAGTCAGATACAAAGGAATAATGCATGATTCCATTAAAAGGTAATATCCAGAAAATGCACATCTATAGAGACAGAAAGTAGATTGGTAATTGCCTGGAGCTGGCGGGGTAGAAACGGAGAGTGATTGCAAATCAGCACCAGGGATTTTATGGGGCTGATGGAAATGTTCTAAAATTGGATTGTGTTGATGCTTGTACAACTGTGTAAATTCACTAAAAATTACTGAAGTGTTCACTCAAAACTAGTGAATTTTAGGGTGTGTGAATTGTACCTCTACAAAACTGCTAAAGAACAATAGCAACAACAATTTCATATTTGCTATTTTTCCCCAAGTTAAAGGCAATGGAAGAAAATACCACCTCGTTTAGTATCATTGCCCTTAACATTCTTGCTGTCGAAAACCCAGGAAAACCTGTAAATGGTCACAAGGAAATCACCAGTGCTTAGAACCTTCTGCGTGACGTCAGATTGGTCAGTTTCCTGCTGACGGAGTACTCTTGCACAGCCACACAACTTTGCATAGGATTGGAACAAGTGACGGCAACCTGGAGAAGAGAAATTCACAAGGCTCCAAGCTACAATTTTGGGGGGCTTCTGTGAAAATTATCTGATTGTTTCTTATGTTTAACTATCTGTCTAAAATGTTGATTCAACAAAAAACCGTAAGGAGAGAGTCATGGAGAATTATTTATTTATTTGTGTTTGCCTTGCCCTCTCTTCACTCTCAGATGTTATACAGATTAAGAAGAAGGGAGGGGAAAGTTCTGCTCGAGGGAAAACAAAACTAAGGCCAAGTTTTCTTTCTGTCATTACTTTAGCCCTCCTCCTTTTTTTTCCCCTCTAGCCCCATATTGCGACTTTGACAAATGACAATGCAAGAGGAGAATTTATGTTGGGTCTCGGAGCATTAGCACATTATCACAAGCAAAACAGAGCCCTCGGCCTCCACCGCTGGGGAGCAATTGAAAGAGTCTTTGAATGTGATGCATGGGTCAAGACCAGTTTCTGAAGAAGTGAGGACGCTGTTGTGCTGGGACAAGGCTGGATAAAGCCCTTAGAGGACCAGGTGAAGACACTGAGCACTGGATGAGGCGCATTTAGCCAGAAAGCTCTTTCTGGAAAGGAAAGAGGAACCCGGAGATCCCCTAAGACCTCCGTGTTGAATGATTTAAAGCTACCTGTAGGAAATGCCTTTTACTTTATTGCTTTCTTGTCTCCCTCCTTTTCAGGGGTGTTGAGGTGGGGCGACGGGGGGAGAAGCACAACACAGACTTTTCCCTTCCTTCAACTCCGGTCAGAATTCCCCCGGAAGTTTCAGTAGGAAATTTGTTCCATCGCCTTTCCTATAAATCCCTCCACTTTAACAAGACAGTCTGTGCATGGGGTTCCAGATTAGACAACAGTGGACAAAAGAGAGTTTCAATTTTTGAAAAATGTTCAATCATAGGCACACCATCCTTTAAAAGGTATGCATCCTTAGTTTACAACGTGGGGCCCAAATATCTGGGCACAGTAGTCATGAAGCAATGTCAGGGAAAACACAAATACAAATTTTGGGACTGAAATATGTGCAGTGCCTACATGTTAACCCATTCCTTGAATTATTGGAAAATTGGACAAAATAATTTTGAGAAAGTATTAAAAAGGAGAGGTATATCTGAAGGTCACAAAGAGCTGAACATGATTATTCTGGATATTGTATATCTAGCTGGGAACTTAATATTCATTGCCTTCCCTGAATAACTAAGTGAGGCTGGAAAAATATTGAATGACGGTGATGTAACAATTCATAATACGACTTCCTGGAGACTACATATCGTTGCCTGAGAGAGTCACACTAAGACTAGACTAGCGTTTCTCAACTCGGCATTATTGACATTTTAGGCTAGAGAATTCTTTGTTGTGGGGTCATTCAGCATCCCTGGTCTTCACCCACTAGATGCCAGTAACACTCCCCCCACTGTGACAAGCAAAAAACATCTCCAGACATTCGCTAAACAGCCCCTATGGGGCAAAAGAGCCCCTGGTTGAGAAGCACTAATTTAGACTAAATGGATATCCACTCTGCCCTTCAGTTTCTATATCGCTTTCATGTGTGTCAGCTTTCCCAGTGAATGTAACTTGAAGATACCTGGTTCCTTGAAGGATGACTTTCTGTGGAAGTTATTTGTTTAGCAGTAAAGCCTACATAATTATTTTGGCCAAACGTCAAGTGCTTACTGGATTTTGGGCATTGCAATTCTATTTATGAGGGTCTGGCATCCAATCGTCTTTGTCAGCTCTTCTGGGCCTGCATTGTGTGGGATATCTCTTCACACAATAGTAAGAATAATAACCAATGTTAAATGCTTTCCACGTGCCAAAGCACTTAGCTGAGAGCTTTGCCCTCATTGTGATTTTTAATCTCACAAATGCAATTGGATGTAGGTAACTATTACAACACCGATTTTATCGATGAGGCTTAGTAAACTTGCCAAGGCCATTCAACAATGGATGAGTCTGGGATTACCCAGGTTAAAGAAAGCATTATTAAGAAGGCTGACTGCACAAATTCACATACCTTCCATGTTATAAGACAATCTCCAGGAATGATAGGCCACTTGTAGTTCCTTTCCCAGCCTGAAAAGAGAATATGCTCCCAGCGACTTCTGGGAACATTTGAGATTACCCTCTCATCTGAAGTCAAAACAGGTCTGTTGCCTAAGAGAATCTGCAGTCTTCTCACATCTCTTTCATTACTACGCCTTCTCTGCTTGTTTCTAATTTCTCTTGTAGTTCCCCAGCAAGGGTACACTATCA
>PVKH010007195.1:0-20404 GCA_004027955.1 Chaetophractus vellerosus | reverse complement strand
GCCTGAATTGTGATCTATGTCTGATGGCAAAGCCCCAAAATGTGTGTAGCTATCAGAGGCGTTATGCCACACTTAGGGATGTGCATGTGGGGGGTTGTGGGAGGGGTGGGGGGGTGGCATCTGGGTACTCCTGGAATCTCTGTGTAACATTTGTGTAATCAATGTATCCTAAAAATGTATATAGATATATAAAAAATAAAAAATTAATTAAAAAAAAATGAACACAGCAAGAACAAGCAGAAAGGAGAGGGGATATGTAAATAATAATAATAATAATAATAATAATAATAATAATAATAATAATAAACAACAAAAAGACCAAGTGATCAATTTATGTTTATAACTGTGTAATTTTCACAACTAAACTGAAAGCATGTAAATTGCCTTCTACATTATTTTCACTAACATTTCCTACAATGATTATTGTTAAATTATAATTAAATCACTTTAGTGTTTCCAACAATTTTAAAAGGTAAAAAATAAGTGCAGCAGACAAATCTACTCAAGGCATAAAATTAGAATAGCATTGGAAGGAAATCCAGGAATATGAAGGTAATCTTATTCTGTTGAAGTGGTGAGACTGTGGAGTACGTTTTATTTTCATTTCTATACATTTTTAACGTAGCATTTGTAATACATCATAATTTTAACTCTGTTACAAAAATGTATGAACAAGCATGAAAACAGAGACTAATACACTGAACTAATCTATCGCATGAGGGGCTCTCTGGGGGGCTGGTGATGCTCTGATTTCTGACCTGGGTGGTGGTACATGGTTTTCTTTCTGTCTTCTCTCTGCAGCCTCCCTCTTCTGAGCCTTTCTTCTCCCATAGTCCCAGCGTGGTGCGTCCACCCTGCTCAAGTCGCATCCTGCTCTGCTGTTCTCTCCCACAGGGGTCCTGAATCCTGGGCGCCTCTGGGATTCTTGAGGGGTGGGCCCAATACATGTTGAGTCTCTGATTTTTATATTTACCCCCAACGTGGGCCTGTGACAACGTCTCCACGTTTCCCCAGTTGTTCTTGGCCCCTTTCCCCGGGTTGCACGCGGGGCAGCATCCTAAGCTTTTGAGGGCAGTGATTTGTTGGCGACTTGGGGGGGTTGCAGGGCACAGGACGCTCTCCCCCCAACCCCCCGCCCTTTCCCTCATCAGAGCTGCTGCTCCTGCTCCTGTGCGAGGCTAGCCACGTCCACCTGCCAGTTTATGAGGTTTCCCTGTTGAGTGGATGATGTCTGTGGATTTTTTCTTTTGTTTTCCTAGTTACTTTGCCTGGTTTTCAGGAGCAGATTTGGGGAGATTGAAAAACTTTGCCTCCACCAGCATCTCAGAGGATCTGGAATTCCAGAATAATTGTTTTAGCTAATATACACTGTTTAGGTCATTACACGTTTTGTTAAAACCTATAAAATTGTGTGGGGCAAAGTATAAACTGCAATGTAACCTATAATCCACCATTAGTAGCAATGCTTTAATATGTGTTCAATTGTAACAAATGGACCACACTAATGAAGGATGTTGGTAACCAGGAAAAGGGTGGGAGGGGGTGGGAGGATATATGGGAATCCCCAATATTTTTTATGTAACATTTATGTAATTTAAAGCTCTTTAAAAAAAAACACACTGGGTTTATTTTAGCCTTTACTTTCCCCCCTGCTGTTCTGAATTTCTGAAATAGCCAGAAAATGCTAAAGTTAATTTTTATGTTATTTCACATGTGCATCAGGCTTTGCAGTTGACAAAAGTGTCTTAAATTCTTGATCTCATTTAATTTCCCCGTTATCACGAGTGATAATCTGACGTGTTATATCATTATATCTTAACCTTAAAGGTAAGAACAGACTCAGAGGCTGGAATTGAGGTGTTCTATGTTAATACACTTAATAAATGATGGAATCAGCTGGGAGCAAACTTTCTGACCTTCCGTTGTGTGCTTTTCACTGTGGCACAATAAAGGAAACATCTTCATTTAAATTAGGGGGGAAAAAGGAGAAGAGAGAAGATTTTAAGTGTCCCACAACCAAGACTTAAATTATTTAAAGAGAAGGAAGTAACTGGAAAGTGAATGAGAAAAACTTTAAATCTTGGTAATGTTTTCTAAATAAATGAAATATAAGATGTTAATTTTGTGACATATACTAGTAAATGGAATATTTTTTAAGAGCAAGATTAAGAATGAAAGGTGCACTGAACAATTACTTTCTAAGCTGTTATTTTCAATGTTACATTGTCATCTTCACGAGGTACTGGAGCAACCATCACACTTGTTAAATAAATATGGGACAAGTATTTATTTGTTCAATAAAGTTTTCTTTGCTGCCTACAAGTGTCAGACTCTTCTGAGAGTTGGCACTAGACAAAGCAGCTGCTCTCATGGAGTGTGCATTCTAGTGGAGAAAGACAGAAAATAATCAAAGAAAGAAAGAACTAGTGAAATTAGATAGTGACCAGTGCTAAACTGAGAATTAAAATATGGTGACATGAGAGAGAGATTCCTGGGGGGACTATTTTAGATTGAGTGGTGGGGAAGGCCTTCTAAGGAAGTGACAGTTAAGATTGACAGGAGGGAAATAGGCAAGTGAAGAGCTTTCCAGGCAGAGGGAGTGGCAAGCAGGGAAACCCCGGGAGATGCACAAGCTTACTGAGGTCCTGGAACAGAAAGAAGGTCACTGTGGCCAAAGCAAAGTGGGTGGGGGTGGGGCGGGCCGCTTAAAATGAGGTCAAGACAAAAGGAGAGATGGCAGCTTTGATTTTAAATGTAAAGAGAAACAATATAACCTTATATGTTAAGCTCTTTGCTATCTGTGCAAACACAGTAAGATGTGGGCACTTGGCTCTTAAGAAAGATAGTGTCTGGTAAGGTCTTTAAGAGACAACATGTATCTAGCCAGTTTTGGAAGGATTTGGTTGAAAAATATTAGCCATGCCTGTATGCCTGTTTACATCTACCAATTATAATCTCATTTCATCTTTTTCACTTCCTGCCGGTGAAGGCAGAAACGTGATGAGAATTCTCAGTTTGGGATGTAGATAAAGTTGTGGGGGGTCCAAACAGCCTAATAAATAGCATCTTCATGCCCACCGAGTTCTGCACCGATTAAGAGATAGACAAGGGGAACCGGCTGTAGCTCAATTGGTTGGGCTCCGGTTTACCACATGGGAGGCCCCAGGTTCGGTTCCCGGGGCCTCCTGGCAAAGGCAAGCCACGGTGCGGTGAGCTGATGCAGCAGGGGGAGATAAGCAGACACGGAAAAACGCAAAGCAAATGAACACAGTGAGCACAAGCAGCAAGGGGGAGATATATAAATAAATAAAAATAAATCTTTAAAAAAAGAGATAGACAAGGAGTAACTTAGATGGAGATGAAAATGCTGCCTTATTATTATTGATGAGCTGATATTGGAGAACACACTTTTTATCTGCAGACAGGTTGGCTTCTTATTTTTGAACACCAGAGTTACAGGCTTACTTGCCCAGTCACAGCAGAGCCTGGCCAGGGCAGACCCTGCCTCTAAAATTTACACAAGAGAGCAGAGAGGGCAGCGCGGTGAATTAACGTCTGGATGCCGAGTTCCCATCTTGGTTCTGTAACCTGGCGTTTGTGCACCTTACCCTCTCTTATCTCGCTGTCCTTACCTATAAAATAATGATAATACTAATACTGCTTCCAGGGATTGTTGCGTGAATTCAACAGATTATTAGACATAAAACACTGCTAAGAACAGCGCCTGGCAGATGGTAAGGGTTATATAAACTTTTGCTCTTATTACTATGAGCACATGCTTCCTGCAGGCTGTGGGCTCCTCAGCAGGGAGGGAGAAGAGGCTGGGTTACATATTCTCTTATTTTGCTTCCAAATCCCTCTGTGGAGAAATGAGATGGTTGAGAGATGCCAAGAATGAAATGCTGATGAAATGTAGCACCCCACAGAGGCAGGGAAAGAAGTCCTCTCTCACTAATAGTCGTGACTGCAGAGTTAGAATGGCAGATGCAAAAAATAACCATCTTAGTTCATAAACACTTTAGACACTTTCAAGAAAAATTAAAATGTATGATTATCAAAATTAAATATTCAAAATACTATTAAATTATGGAGCACTAAAAACAGATTAAATATTTAAAATTGGAGGCACATTTTAGAGGCCAATATTTGATTAAAACGTTAGTTCAGTTATAAAATGTACAAAGATAACAGATTCTCTGCAGGCATATTTAGAATGGGATAGTCTTATTTTTGTAGCTTTGTGGAGTATGAGATCTGATTTAAAAAACATAGAATCAATTGATCAAGTATAAAAGAAACGGAAAAAAACACTAATTCGTTGATATAAACAGAACCACAGAGTCATTCTACTATGAGAAGTTTGCCAGAATCTATTCTTTGGAAAAAGTTTTTTGGAACATGCAATGTCTTGTTTTAGTCATCTTCTTCCCTGTTTACTATTTATTCATTTCTTTTCATTGAGTCTTTCAACTCAAGCAATTTCAAATATACTTTGATGGATGGTTTCCAGAACTAGTAGTTTTTTTAAAATATATTTTTTATTTATTTTTAAAAGATACTTAGATTATATAAATTGTTACATAAAAAAATATAAGGGATTCCCATATGCCCCACTCCCCACACTTCCCACTTTTCCCCACATTAACAACTTCTTTTATTTGTGTGGTACATTCATTGCAATTGATGAACACATTCTGGAGCATTGCTACTAAGCACGGACTATAGTTTACATTGTAGTTTACACTCTCTCCCACCCAGTTCTGTAGGCTATGGCAGGATATACAAGGCCTGTATCTGTAACCGCAATGTCATCCAGGTCAATTCCAAGTCCTGAAAATGCCCCCATATTACATCTCTTTTTCCTTCTCCCTGACTTCAGCACCTCTAGTGGCCACTGTCTCCACATCAATGATATAATTTCTTCCATTGCTAGAATTACAATAAGTCTATAGTAGAATACCAGTAAGTCTACTGAAATCCACATTGTATTCCCCAATCCTGAGGATTCTGGGATGGTGTTGCCCACTCCACCTCTAATTGAGAGGGGACTTAGATCCCATAAGGCAGATGGATGGGACTCTCTTGCTTGTAGTTGTGGACTCTCAGTTCCTTGGGGTGGTGGCTGTTCCTCCTCACCAGAACTAGTAGTTTCAATATATCTTTTTACCCTTGCATGGTATATAGAAGAGTTTAGTAATTTTTAAAAATTTATTTATTTTTTTTACCACTTAA
Organism: Chaetophractus vellerosus; assembly: GCA_004027955.1. NCBI lineage: Eukaryota > Metazoa > Chordata > Mammalia > Cingulata > Chlamyphoridae > Chaetophractus > Chaetophractus vellerosus. The sequence goes on along the minus strand of PVKH010007195.1, from coordinate 15,172 downwards.
GGCTGAGAACTCCTGGGGCATTCTGTTGAAATTTCTGGTGGCAATCAACTATCATAAATTAGAATTTATGGAGCCAATATACATACTTGCTAACTAGTTTAAGGATTTACTAATTCCTGTTATTGTTTGTGATGATAACAAGACAATTCAAATTCCATCACTTTTCTGACATAAATGAGAAGCTGTACTGCAATAACATGTGTTTTCTCTCTATTTTGGTATACATCCCAGAAGTATAACTTTACTTAGAGTTGAAGGCCATAGATTTTTTGGAAGATAATAATAGATTGACCACATAAAAATTATACATGCACATAGAGAATAATCAAATAGTAAGAAAAGTAGAAAAAGAAGCATTCTTCAAGGCAACTTCATTTCTTTTGAGAATATGTATTTTCTTCAAAGAAAAACATGTATGAACATGTAAACACATACATGTATATTTACATAGGATTTTAAATTTTTACACATAAGTGGTTATATCATAACGTGTTCTGTACATTGATCTTTTCTCAATATTTCAATTATCTTTCCAAATCAGTACATTCAGATCTATCTCATTCTTTTCAAATGATGTTGATTATTCTATTCTATGGATGTAGTAGAATTTATTTAATCCATTATTTAATTAATGAACTATAAATCAGCATCAGTGACATTTACTAGAGAAATTTTTAATAAAGTGTTTCATTTCCATAGTCAACATTCTGACTGTAAGGAAAAAAAAACAGTCTAGTTGACATTTTAGGCATGTGGAACCTTCTGGATAAGTATAGATAAAGAAAATTTTATTTGATCACAAAAGGAGAATGGTAGTCAAGGACTTCAATGTGGACTTAATTCACAGGAATACAAAAATAGGAAAGGGCTAAACCATCAAAACTTTTCTGACAAAGATTATTTCATTATAACACAACAAAACATAAAATGCAAAATTCCTTCAATTAAAAGCTTTACCCGGCTGGCAACCATAAGCAGTTCTAAATAGAGAATTCTTGTGATCACAGAGGAAAAAGGCTATGACATCAGCCAACAGCAATGCAGAAACTTTAAAGGAGAAGTGCTACAAGGGCTTGTTCTTCCAACTGCTACATTGAAAACATTGCTAGAAAATATATTTAAAATTTATTTAAAATTCTTCTCAAATCAATTAAAAATTTATAAGATCTTTTAATCCAGATGATTTTAAGATATAATTTGAAGACATTTAAGTCCTAGTATGTAAACTGGAAATGTGAAATTAAAATTTCTCATCTCTCTTTGAAGTTTAGTTTACCTTCTAAACAAAACACGATTTAGCTCTATGGTTTGGACTCAGAAGATGGTACTTTTTTCTGTTCCACCTCCTGCAGGTCAAATAACATTGCAATGAAAATCTTGTTATAACAGAGTATTTGGAAACCCTATCCGAGGTTTAAAATGTTTATTTAAGTAGACTAATCAATAAGCAAATCAAAAGGACAACAAAAATATTTGTTTAGGCCCTTAGTCTATAAAAGGGACTTCTCATCTGTGTTTAAAATAATGATTTTTTTTTAACCTGTGACCCCACAGTTTGAAGGAGATAATCAGGTTCCTAGAGGAGCCTGTAGTCTCTTTTGCACTCAATGTTTTGGGGTTAAGATCCCATTGAAATCAGAAAAGCCTGTGTGTGTGTGTGTGTGTGTGTGTAAAATGAAATTATATCTACATTTTTAGAGAATACATGGACTCAATGAATCCTGTGCATAGGCCCAGGTCAAGAACTCTGTCTTAAAATATGGTATGAGGATCAGTTTGGGGTGGGAAAGCTCTTAACTTATGAAACAAACATGACTTTTAACTAACTTAGCCTCCCCTCTCCCTAATGTTTGCTCGTGAATCTGGCCTAAAATCAGACTGCTTTTAATTCAATATTGCAACTGCCAAATTTTTTCAAGATACTCAAAAGTACTTAAACGAGGAGAGAAATAATGTTGTTTTATAGTCATTAGCCATAACCCGTCTCGGTAGCACCATCATTTCCTGTACTGAGTGACCCTAGTTCCTAAAAATAGCTCTAGTGCTATTCAATTGCTTATATTTGGCATATTCTTCATTCTTATTTGGAAAGGCACATTCCCTTCTCCAGCTGAAGAAAATCAGCGTTAAAAAGAGCTGCCTGAAAGCACTGTTCTCTCTGGCCTGTTTGAAATTGTCAGCATCTGAATGCTGGCAAGGAATGTTCACACCCAGTGCAGACAAGACTATGGACTGAGCAAGAGAAAAAAAAGAGGGACACTATATATGGAAAACAGGAAGCAGAACCAGTCGGGGCAGGCTTACTCATATATAACCCATAGTCAAAGCCATAATCCAGCAACTGTTAACTATCTAGAAAAGAAAAACACTTAATGGCTAGCCTAAGCCATAAGGACCAGGCCAGACTCTTCTGCCTTTTTCCACCTAACTTCTAAATAAACAAAAGAATGAAAAGCTAAATAAAGCCTCAGGAAAGGCTAGTCAAATATGCTGGCATATGCCATGCATACTCAGTAATTGCCTGGTTCGATGATGATACTTGCCATGTACCTATAACAAGAGAACCTGGAGCAAATTTAATTTTTCATCAATCTCTGGTAATTGTAGCAGTGTGTTGAGGAGCATTCATGAAATTGAAGCTCCCAAGCCAAAGTTGCAAAATAAATAAACTTCCAGTTTCTCTGCATTGTGTGACTATTTGCATGTTATTTATATATTTGGAGATAGAAAAAGGAGGAACTGGAAAGATAGTCTCACCCTTTCTTGATTTTCAAAATGTCATTAATTCTCAGGCACACAGATTTGCATTTCAAAAGAGCGACGTTGGTTCCTTAGGAAAAGGAATGAGGTATTTATGATTCAAAGGCACTTGTCCATTAGTGTTGTAGAATGTTATCAACCTCTATTCCTTCTATCCCCATCCCCTCATCTTTTTTTTTTTTTTAAACTGTTTAAAGGACTTACGTTCAAGTAGCTAGCTGGCAGTGGCAGATAAAAAAACATATATATTTATCTAGATCACCTTGTAGAAACAATTCTTAGAAAAGTAGCTGAAGACTTGCCTAACCACAGTCAAGCAATTAGTTCCTGAAACCATCACATACATTTACATTGGTGTTTAAACCCCCTCAGGGTGAGCAGTTAGGCTACTTTCAAGGATCCTTCCTTAATTAAACCCTCCCAGTAGGGCACTTTCATCACATTTGAACCACCTAAATCTGCACCTATCCCCCCTCACCTCACCCCCCACCCCCGGGACTTATTTTCTCTACACTAATCATCGATGTTGGAATTGGCCTTCACTTATAAACCTGGAATCTGATTTGCAATGTGTCACTGTGTATTCCCTTAGGGTAAGTCCCATTCCTCCCTGTCAGGACATCCTGGTTTTAGGGTGACTAAATAATTTATCATGCAAACCAGGATACACTTTAGAGAACGAAAAGGGGAACTATTAATAACTGTGCTTAGACAACAGGCAACCTGGGGCTATCTTGGGCATACCAGGACACGCGTTCACCCTGCTTATTTAAAAATGATCTCGCATGGATTGTGCCAGATTGTAGCCATCGATGGCCATCCCCAGGAAAAATGTGGTCTAGAGGAGGGTGTACAGTCGAGGGGCTAAGTTCCAAGAGTGTTCAAGCTATGAGAGATCCATAGCTATCGTCTCCTGAAGCCAATCTTGACTTGCTCTCAATCTCAATCTTATATTCCATAATCATGTGATTAAATACAACCCAATAGATCTAAAGATCAGTAATTTAACTGTGACCTCACAGTTTGAAGGAGATAATCAGGTTCCTAGAGGAGCCTGTAGTCTCTTTTGCACTCAACTAAATATAAGTGGGTCCTTTCATTTATGTAAGCCGAACCTATATGAATAAACAGAAGGGGGGAATAAATGCTGATTGAAACAAACCTGGATATCTGATAAAGTCCTGGGTATGGTTTATAAAATTTGGAACTTTGCTTTGCATAAAAGGTGAATAAAGATACATTTCTAAAAAAGATTTGTTAATTTATTTATCCCCCCCCCCCCCGCCCCATTGTTTTGGGCTCCCTGTCTGTTCTCTGTGTGTTCCTTTGTGCCTGCTTGTCTTCTCTTTAGTCGGCACCAAGAACCAATCCTGGGACCGTCTGGAGTGGAGAGAGGCTGCTCAATCTCTTGCGCCATCTCAGCTCCCTGAAGATACATTTTAAAGAACATGTGTGGTGCCAAACTAAAGAAAAGGCCAACATAATAATGACATATTAATGACTTTAATGAGACGGCAGAAGAAAATTTATAATAATCGGGAGATGGTTTAGGTAAAATACGGACTTGTTTTGAATTCAAGATATTGAGAGATCATGATATGATCTCATGATGCCGACGTGCACTATTCCTACTTACTAGATGTTGTATTTGTCATGGTAAGACTGACCAACGTGGTTTGCAGTATTCATAAATTTTATAATTAGTTAACTGTCCATCTACTAATATTTGCACGAAGTCACATGTAGAGTCATATGTCTAACCAATCACTGCTTTTATAGATAACATGTTTTTTAATTTCTCTTTTTCTCAAACACATGACATCTGTACATACATTATTGCTCTTGCTTCAAATGCTCTGGCCTGGTCCCAGGGAAGCATTTATTCATTTATTAAACATTAGCTGAGCCCCTAAGTGTCCTGGATCAGTGCTTGATACAAGAGCTAAAAATGATTAAATTGCCCTTGAAGAACTAATTTAAATGTAAACCTCTTTATGCTCTTGTGGCAAAGATTGCTAGTGCTTTCCCAAATCACAGACAGGGAAGGAAATTTGGGAAAACGTAGTGCAAACCAAGCACAGATCAATTAATCTTTATGAACTGCAGGTTCTCTTGTGCTAAGACTGGGCCAATTCTAATTAATTTTGAACAGTGGTAAAACCATTACCTTTACATTCAAGAATGTTGAGCTCTAGTGGAGCTTTACCATTGGGACACTAATATGAAAACATCATTTAGCCTCTTAAGCTTGGTCATCCATTAAGTGAGAAAAAGAATGCTCATTTGTTAAAAGTCTTCAGGGACTGGCTAATCAACAGGTTTGAGTTTGCTGGTGAGCAACGTGCAAATTTTTCAAAGATGGGATTGTTTTATTTTCTCTTATACTGTTTTACCATTGGCAGCCAAATGGGTATCTCAGCCTCTAATCTCCCACAAGGGAAACACAATCCTGCTCAGTTTTATAAATCTGATCATTTGAGCTCTATTCCTAACAGGGTGCCCCAGCTCACCAGGTGGCAACCTACCCCATTTTCTGCTAAGAGGAGGGCAGCCTGGCAGCAGTATGTTCTGAGTTACTGAGTTTCACTATGATGCTGCTTGGTACAGGTTTCAGTCCTCTTATCAAAATGTGACCAGCCATTCTCATAATTGAATGTTTCCCTTCTCGTTTCAATAGCGCTTCATTCCCCATTTCCACCTACTAAAAAAGTGGTGAGGAGAAACAAAAACTGTACTCTTGATGAAATATTATTTTCTCACCCCTGTTCTTCCTGACTAGGCCTCCACATAAATCTGTCAAAAGCAACTAGCCAACGTTCACCCACCAGTTCTTCTCTAAAACTTTCTCCAACCCCATCTTCCTTGATACCCACCTCCTTCCAGATCCTCACCTTTCTCATAGACACAAACAAACTGGCTTTTTGGTTGAACCATCATACCTGAAACATAATATTGGTTTTAGCTTATTCCCTTCCAAAAGAAGACGTCGTTTTGGGCCCCACGAAGCCCCATACGGTGGGTGACTACCGTGCCTATTTGCCTGGGATCTTGGGGTTCCCAGGGGTGTGGGACTGCAAGTGCTCAAAATGGGACAGTCCTGGGCAAAGGGGACTCTCAGGGGAGACTACAGCCCAGGCTCCCTTCTGCCGTCTCTCCCGACAGTATATTACAGCTGGCCAGGGCGCGGGGGCCTCGAGGCACGCCCAAACATCTCCCTCGCCGAGCAGGGGAAACCGAGGCACGGCGAGGGCCAGGGCCGGCTCCTTGCCCCTCCCCCCGCGGCCTCCCCCGGGGCCGCCTCACGCCCAGGCGGCTCCCAGGGCCGGGCCGCGGCGCTCCTCCTCCTCCTTCCCGCCGCGGGCGCGGCCTACGCAGCCCCGGAGGAATGCGTTTCCGGAGGGAGAAGGCTGCGGCGGCGGCGGCGCAGGAGCGGCCGAGCAGGAGGCGGTGCCGGGGGTCGCTTCCTGCGGGGAGGCGGCTCCGGGCCGCCGTGTCCCCTCCTCCTGCCCTCGAGGAGGAGGAGCCGCCGCCCGCCGCCGCCCGAGAGCCGGGAGGCCGCGCCAGCGGGCGGAGAGGCCAAGCGGATCCGCGGAGCAGCAGGCCCGAGCCGACCGCGCCCCGGGCCCGGACGCCGCCCGGAGAAGGTAGGGCCGCCCGGGGCTCTGCGGGCCAGGCGGGCGCCGCGGCTTCGGGCTCCCCTGCGGGGCGGGCCCGCGGGCCGCCCGCGACGTCCAGGCCGGGACCTTTGTGTGGGGCGAGCGGGCGGCGGCGGGCGCTGGGCCGGGTGGGCGCCGTGGGGGAGGGGAAGGGAAGGCCCGGCGCCCGCGCCCCCGGCCCCGCTTCTGCTTCTCGCCGACTCGGCGGCGCCTCCTCCGGCTTCCCGGTCCTGCGCCCGGCCCCGCTCCCCACTCCCGTTGGCGCGCGGACCCGGGCGCCCCGCTTCTGCTCCTGCTGCGGTCCCGATGCCCCCTCCTTGCGGCCTGACAGCCGCCCCGGCCGCGTTCCGAGCGGGGGGTCGCGGGCCTTGGCGCTGTCAAGCCGGCGGCGTGGGGGTCCCGGGGACGCCTGCCCTTCCTGGCGCCCCTAGCCGCTGGTGCCTGAGCTCCCGGCGCCGAGTCGGTGATTCCCGCGCGGCGCGGGCCGCGAGCTCGGTGCCCGGGAGCGCAGGTGAGAAGGCGGGGCGAGGCCTTCCGAGGGCCAGAGGTGCCCCTCGCCAGAGCCCGGGACTTTGACCCGAGCTTGGCGATTACTATCCTTTTGTCTTTCCTTAAGCAGCGTTGAGCCGAGTGATTAACCCCGGCGATCGGGAGTACTGTGAGTCCTTCCCACTTCCAGGAATTGAGCCCTGGCTTTGGGGTGAACCGGGCAGAGGTTGGCTTCGTAGGGCCTTTAGGAAAGGGGCGCAGGGGAGGCATGTGCTTTTCACATAGCAGTGTTAAAAGGCCCAAGATACTGAAGTCGCCCTGGAGCGTCCGCCCAGGGACCCCAATGGTTAATGCCCAAACAATTTTTATGTCATCAAATTTGTGCTCTGAGTCGAAACCAAGTGCTAGGTGTCTGATCATCAGTAAATTGCTTGCACACCCTAAGCTTCCACTTCCTGATCTGTAAAATAGGAACAAGAATACCTAGAGTAAAAATAAAAAATGATAATTATTACAAGCATGATGGTGCATGCCACGCAGCGCTAGGCACTTTACATGAATTATCTCATTTAATCCTGGAAATAATCCTATGAGGTAGGTACCGTTTTTAATCCCATTTCACAGATGAATAAACCGAGGCACAGGGACCAAAGTTTATTGGCCTTTGGTCTCCCAGATAGTTAGGGGAAACCCCAAAGACTCTATATCCCCAGAACCCGTTTGAACCACAAGTGAGCCACCCTAACCTCTTCTATCCCTGTGAAGATTAAATGTAAAATGTAAAACAGTGAGCTTAGAGTAGACGCTCAGTAAATATTGACTCCTTTTCATCCTCTTTTTATATTAAAATGCTTAAAAAAAAACCCACTCAAAATGTAACTGATGAAGTCATGAGAAAGGTTCCTTGGGCCTGCATTCCATGGAGATATTTAGATGGGTAAATATAGTATTCTCTGAAAAATAGCTTCAGAGTTGTTAGCCTTTTTTTTTTTTAAGGAGGTACCAGGAATTAAATCCGGGACCTCATACTTGGGAATCAAACGCTTCACCTGAGCTACACCCCTCCATTATTATTGTTTTGATGGTACAAAAATAACATACTAAATGAATTCTGATTGGGCATCTTTTTAAAACTGCTGACAGCATTAAAAGTAGATTGTATAATAGATCACTTTTAGCAATATTTAGGAATTTTAGTTTGAATATTGGGACATTAAGGCTCAGAGGAGACAGGACTCCCATCATAGTGTTCATGTTTTAAAATAATTTTAGGTTCATTGATTGATTTTAAATGAATGAAGATGATGAATTGAAAAATAGAAAACATCAAGCAGATATTTTAGTTACAGGCATTTGGGGAGAAAGCCATTTCACCTATCCAAAATTCAGTATCAAATGTAAATAGAATGCCAGTTTAAAAAAACATAAGGAGTGGTGTAATACTTTACTTCTGTAAACAGAAAGCAAATAAACTCCGAATTAAGTTATCTATGTTGACTTCCCAGACCTAATATAGCAAGTATTTGTGATGTGGTTTTCTTTTAACAGAATGTTGTTATATTTTAAGGTTATTTCCTAATCCTCTCAACATTCTGCACATGAAAAGTATGTAATCAACAATTTTGAAAATCACTGGATTAGTAATTTTAACTGTCAAGCAAGCGGCTGGCTTTCTTCTTAACTTTCTGGGCAATATAATTTAAATCTGCCCCCAAATTACCATCAGTGATTGAAAATGCAGTTCTCTGTTAGTGTTAATAAATTCCTAACTCCAGGAGCAACTCTGGGGACAGCTGTTCACTTTATAATAATAAAAATTAGTCAGTTTAATGTAGGTGTTAATATTCATAAGAATGCTTGCCACCTAAACATCTGTATGGTTTGGTTTCTGTGGCATACAGCATGTAGGGAGTAGCCTAGTATTCTCTGAAAAATATTTTTCTTTCATATTCTATGTTAAGAGGACCGATTTGCTCTAATGACTACACTGCTAGAGTGATGACTTGAAACATATCTTGCAACTGGCAAAAGTTTCCGAAAACTTGAGTTTTGAGAACTTAAATTTCTGAATGTATGGCAAGCTAAATTTATCTGAGAGAAAATTCATATGGATTGTTGTTAATTTTTTAGATTTCCCCACTAAAATCCACCATGTCGTGGGCTACTCTGGGCATATCACTCAATGCAGGTATTAACCCTTAAGTAAAGCCAGCTAATCTTGATCTTTCTAATTAGAAAAGCAAACAAAACCTTTTGGAACATTAATGTCATTATATTTTAGAATGTGCTATTTAGCTGAATCAGGAGCAATTTTTAGGAAGATGATTAAGCTCATTCCCTCCCATCAGCAATGACATTTTACCTCCGTGGGAGTATCGCTACCTGTCTTTCTAAAACCTTTTGCTTTCTGGTATTCATAGTGTAGATATTTGATGCTCTTATATGCCCCTCAGCTTTCAAGAATGTATGTATCTTTGGTTCCCCCCCACCCCTTTGTAGGGACCATTTAGAAATTGTTTTTACTGAGTTGGAAAGAGAAAATAGAGGCTGCCTTTATAACTTGTAATCTAGTTTGCTGTTTATTGTCTTTATGTTTTCTTCCTGTAGACAGACCAGTGCCTAATGATTAGTTAACCCCAATAAACTAATTCAACTTGCCATGGTCATTTTTAAATTTAGAGGATGTAGGTCAAGTGTGTATTTAATATAAACATATTATAATGGAATCTTAGAGGATTAAAATAGCAATGTCTATTCTGACTTTGGTTATATGTTGTGGAATGTTTGTCTTGTCATTTTGGGGGGGATGAGGGGAGAGTGGGAGTCATGGGATAGAGGGGATGGGTTGGCAGGGATAAGGGTGGAGAAGTGTAAATTAGCCTTCTGGACCCTGAAATGATAGAGGTATCTATTGCAGTGGAAAATAGGAAGAATATTATAGTGTGGAACTAGAATATAGGAGGTGCAGTCTATAAAATCCAGACAGTTAGCAGCCTTACAGCCTTTCAGAAGGTAGGTGAAAAAAGCTGGTGTCTTTTCCAGAAGTTGTTTGCAAAAAGCCAAATATGCTTTGTAAATTTCTCATCTTGTAATTTTTTTATTTTATTTTATTTTTTTAAATTTTGTTCTCATTTTTTAAAAGATGGTTAATGACAAGACTTTTACAGTTCGGTTTTATTTATAAATTAATGTAATATGATTTTTTAAAGATTTATTTATTTTATTACATATCTCCCCTTCCCCCCCACTGCGGTGACGTGCCGAGACTGGTCACTGCGCAGGCGCGGCTTTCCCCGCTTGTGGGCGGCTTCTGCTTCCATTCACGGCTGGCTTTCAGTTCGCGGGTGGCTGGCTGCGCTCCATTCGCGGGTGGCCTGCCCTGCCCGTGGCGGCTTTTGCCCTGTCCGTGGCAGTTTTTTGCCCTGCCCACGGCGGCTCTGGCCCGCCCATGGCGGCTTGTCATTCTCAAGGCGGTCTGCCCGCTAGGAGAGGTCCCTGGGAACCGAACCCGGAGCCTCCCATGTGGTATGCCGGTGCCCTATCCACTGGGCTATCGAGCCGGCCCCCTGATTTTTTAGAAGTCAGCTGCCTTTAAACTTTATTTTTGGTTTGTGGCTTTAGAAGATAGATTGTGTTTAACAATATGCTAAAGCATGTGTACATCATCTCTTGAAATAGATATGTATATGTGCATGTGAAAAGAAATGGCTTCAAACACACATGCATATCTGTGTGTAGGTATACACACATACACATGGTATACATATACATACATTTTAGAGAAACATAAATCTATTTATTTTTTACCTATAAGAGCCAGTCTCATTGTACAGAGTCTCCAAAGTGGAGTATTCCTGGAACCCACTAGAGAGCAGGATGAAAATATTAACTTAATATTATATTGTTTTCTATTCTCATCTTTGTAACGTTCACAATTTTTATTATGATTTATAATATCTTACTATTTTGCAGTAGAAGTACATGCATTTTAATTTATAAGTAAATGTGTATTTTTGGGGTACATGTGTATTCAAAATTTTTTCAGTGATAAAGATGAATGACCATCAAAAAGCTTTGGCAGTCCCTGGGTGGGGTGCAAGAACTGCTGTATTTAGGAGGTGGTAGAGCTGATAGGACTTGGTGTGTGAGGAACAGAGAGGAAAGAATGCGATGGTCTCAGGTTTCTGCCAGGGGCCCCTAGGTGGTGCTGTTCACCAAGTAGGCCGTTATGGCCATGTGGGGCGGGGTGGGTGGGAGGGTGGTAGGATGGTGGGGTGCAGGTTGGGATTGGAGGGAAGGGAAATGGTGAATTGAAAATGTTGGTGGGTTTTTTGTTGTTGTTTTTTCTTTTCTTTTTTTAAGGTGATGGTGGGATACAGGTAGAGATGTCTAGAATGTAGTTGAATACACAGATTGAGAGCTCAGAACAAAGTCTGATTTGTAGGGTTAGCTGTAGTAATCCTCACTCTGTGAGTGCTAGTTGAAGCTGTAGGCTGGGCATGAAAACACCAAGGACAGTTTGTAGCATGAGAAAGGGGCCAGGGAGAGAACCCAGAAACACTCAACAAGGTTGACTGGAAGAAGAGGAGTCTGGAAAAGTATTTCCTTTCCCCAGTTTCTCCTCTGAACTTTGATTCCTTTGAGTGACATTTTAGTGAGTTACATGGGTATTTATGGGGTTTTCTCTGAAGCCTATTGAGTTAAGGTCAAAAAGGCTAATGGTTCACATTCTTCTGTGGTAATTTACTTTTTGACACCTGCTAGGAGGTGGGTAATGTGGGTTTCAGAGCAGGCTCTGCTACTGGAAATCCGAGTGACCTTTGTCAGAATACTTCCCCTTCCAAGGCTTTGCTTTCTGCATCTACACTATGAAGTGGTCTCGGTTTCCCTCATTCTAAAATTCTATGAATTGAGGGATAGCTGCTGACTGACCTAAATATTATAGAGTACAGTTCTTCTCTTTCTCCTATGGGCAGCCATTCTTATATCATGACCAGAGAAAGTAGGTGCTGTGTTAAATTATCCCTTGAAGAAAACCTGCCAGTGCTGACCAACCAGATCTGTAACTGTCTGTTCTTTGACGGGATGTCGCTCTGTAGTGCCTTTCATTTTAGTCCTAGTTACCTGAAAGATGCCATGCTGAGTACACATAGGGCAGGAAGTTGACATGGCTCCCTTGAGTGTACTGTCTAGTTGGGACAAGTTATGTTCAATTCAGGGAAGCATTTAACAAATACTAAAGAGTTTTTTGTGTAATGCACTGTACCAGGTAATATACACTCATAGTTCTTTAAAGATCAGTGTGGCGGTAAGTGGTTTTGGAAGGCTTTGGGAGGAAATGGGGCCCAAGCCTGGAATGGTGTGAACAGAGATATGGATGACAGATGGTTGACCGTATAGTTACAAGGTGAGAAGCCAGTCTAATTTAGCAGGTATTGTTGGCCACTTTGTCACCTCTTAAGCACTATATATATAAAAATGAAGGACTAATTTCTTGTCCTAAACTCTAGTCTGGTGAGAGACACTGACATGCATACAATTAGGTGCAATAGAAGTGCAAATTAAAACAACACTATATTGTTGAACAGCACTGAAAGCTTGTCATTTACTGTGCTAGGCACTATCAAGAATATGTTTTGGGACCACAAAGAAAGGAGCAATTTTGCTTGTTGTAGTTGGTAAAGAGATGAAGAGCCAATGAAGGCTAAAAAAAGTCAGAAAGGTAGGAAAACATTAGTCGTCTCTTTTGTTGTAGTTTCAGTGGAGTGGTGAGTGCGTGGGTGGAACATTTATTGGATGTGTGCTCTTTGCTAGCATGGAAGTCACATTTCAGTGTTTATTGAATGAATACTTATGTAACTTAAGCTTTCATATTTATTTTGAAATTAAGAGTAGTAATTTATTAGCTCTTTAACCCCTATCCCCTATGTTATGGTTTATGTATGATTCATTTCATTTCATTTTATGAATTCAGTGCTGCTCAAAGGGGGTTGGGAGTGATAAATTATTGGAGGAGGGAGGTTTTAGTTTGAAAAAGCACTTTCAGTATGGACTTTTTGTATTTGGAACACAGAACAAAAAATAGGAATGAAGTTTATGCTTATTAAAGAAGAATTTTTAAAGTTAATCAGGCTCTTGCTTTTGCCACTCTAAAGATGTGTTGCTAAGTATTTTCTCACTCGTGATCCCATTCTATCCTCCCGACAATTAATTCTGAGGCAGATATTATTCCTAGCTTACTGATGAGTAAAATGAGTGTGTGAGTTCTCTCTCCTATGTTTGGTTTGGTTTTAAAACATTTATTATGTTTTTAAAATGTACCCACCACTGTGCTTGTTACACTACACTGCAGGGCAGAGGGAGCTCTGACAAAAAGTATTTCATGGCCACGATTTTTTATTGAAGTTTTGGTCAAGTTTTTTGGAGTGATCTCTCTAAAAGGTGGGTAGAATTAAGCAATTTGAGAACTATGATGGTGAATTTCATGTGTCAGCTTGGCTAGGCTGTGGTGTCCAGGTGTTTGGTCAAGCAAGTAAGGGCCTGATTTTTATTATAAAGGTATTTTGTACGTGGTTTTAATTAGTCAGTTGATGTCATCTATGGCTGATTGCATCTATAATTATCAAAAGAGATTGTTTTCAGCAAGAGAAGTTTCCACATTCAATTAGTTAGTGGCCTTAAAGGTAGAATTGAGGATTTCAACAGCCAGAAAGAAGAATTTCTCTCTCATGGGCATCTTCAGGGGAATTTGTCACCTTCGTTGGCATGCGGCCTGCCTTATGAAATTCGTATTTGCTGATCCCCACGGTGGTGTGAGCCAACTCCTCTAATATTTCAATAAACATATATCCTGTCTGTTCTGTTTCTTTGGAGAACCCGGACTAATACAAGAACTTAAGTCACAATTCTCTTTACTTGGACTTTGTAGAACAGATCTTACTTTCAAGTGCTTATTGTTGCCATCTATCAGAATAAGTACCTTCTTTTGCTATCTGCATTAACAATGATCTTTTAAACTTCCCTGAAAGTAGGCTTTCTCAACCTAAAAGGTTGCTAATTGGTTCTTCTTTTTTATACTCAGAAAAAGTCATAGCCTACAAACAGCAAGTGTAAAGTAGGAGCAGCTCCCTCGGCTGGTTTTAAAAAAATCAGTTGCTAGATAATAGCCTATCTTTTTTGTTTGTTTGTTTGTCTTAGGAGGTACCAGGGATTGAACCTGGGACCTCCTACATGTAGCTTGTACTGCTTGAGCTGTATCCGCTCCCAATGTCCTATCTTTTGAGTGGAATGAGGAGCTGGGAAGAATTTAAGAGACATTCAGGCAAATTATTATGCTCCTTTTGGATCAGCCCTTTGTAGCATAGCTTAATAGCTTTGTTTCAAGTGTTTATTTTTCTGCTTGTATTTTAAGTCCATCTTTCTTCAGTCCTTGAGTTAATTTTTGTGTCTTCTGTCCCTTGATTTTAAAAATTTAATGCTTAATTCATTTTTTTTTCATTCTCACATAAGGCCATTGTGTGTGTGTGGGGGGGGCGGGGGTGTTACACCAGTTATTTATTTATAATTTCACCATTATCCTGCTCTATCATTGCCTTTCTGATTCCTTGGATTATGATTTTGAATTCTGTATGATTTTCCTTAATTCTGCTCTTTTTGTGTTCCTTGTATTTATTAGTCCTGTAGAGGATTTTGTCCTAAATTTCTTTGTTAGCTCTGTAAATTTTTCCTCTAGTTTTGTCAACTTAACTGTTTTTGATCACTGGAAAATAAGCTTTATGTGATTCTCTAAATTCCTTGAAGAGCATAATGAATTCGTTTCAATTTTCTATTTCCAGAGGCTTCTTCACTTTCTTACTTTCACTTTTTGACCTGTAGAGTTTTTTCCTAGTTAAGTCCAACGCCCTTCCTTCCCCCACCCCCAGCCTGGTTATCTTTGGCCTCTTTGCCCATGTGCCTTCTGGCCATTCCTTGTCTTTCCCTTGCTCTTGTGGACTGAGTGGCCATGGGTCCTCCATATTTTCTTAATCTTTTGGAGAAGATGGGCATTCGCTCGTCATCAATTTTGTCTGTAATTTTCTTGAAATACCTAGCCCTCCTGTGCGCTGTCTCAGGTTTCAGACCATTAACACTGTTTCCTTGGAGCTGCCTAGTCCCTGTGGTTGGAGCTTATTGCCTCAGGCTAGTATTATCCTTAGGAAGGAGGGCTCCCTAGTCTGTCTTCTCCTGGAGTCGTGAACTTCAGGAGGCTGTCCAGTTCAGACTCCTGT
>PVKH010007194.1:0-20402 GCA_004027955.1 Chaetophractus vellerosus | reverse complement strand
AAAAAATGATAGAATTAGAATATTAGTATTTGGCAGCTTTATTTTAATTGATTCAGCCAGGAATCATCAAAGGGTGCTGAAACAAGAGGGTGAAAGCTTTTTGGGAATTAGATATTTATGTAGTCTCAAACAAATTGGCTATTAAGAACAAAGGTAAAAATTGTAACTTTATAGTGGATTAACCTAGGAAACACCTCCTTAACTAAGTGATCATCTGATCTTTACCAGTATATTGGACAAGCCAATATACCATGCCTCCTGGTAGGATTCCCAGAAAAGAGCACGTCACTCCTGTGCTGGTCCTGATAAATGCATCACCTGAATCTAATCATGGAGAACATCAGACAAGCCCACCATAAGCGATGCTCTACAGAATAATGGGCTTGTGCCCTTCAGAAATGCCAAGGTCGTAAAAGAGCAGGACAGGCTACGGAATTGTTGCAGATATTCAAGAAGACCAAAGAACTTGAGGGCTGATAGCGTTGGTATGTGATCCTGAAGTGAAGCCTGGACGCAGGAAATGGTAGCTGGAAAGATCATCAACAGGGCAGTTGACAAAACCAGAATATGGACTGTGGGTTAGATAATAGTATGTTAAGTTTTCTGAGTTTTAAGATTGTACTGTGGTTATATAAGAGTATCTTTGTTTTTAGGAAATATTTACAGGTAAAGAGGCATCATTTCTGCCACCTAATTTTGGATGGTTTAGGGGAAGATGTACATATAAAGAGAGAACAAGTGGTAAAGCAAATGGGACAAAATAAAAACAATGGTGAATTAAAAAATAATAATAATATTTTGATTTTTCTGAATACAGGTCCTCTAGGTCCTTTTTTAATTTCTTCTTTTCTAAGTATTTGATTCTTTTAGTCATGATTGCAAATGGGATTTTTTCTGACTTCCTTCTCAAATTGCTCATTAATAGTGTGTAGAAATGATACTGATTTTTCTATATTAATCTTGTACCCTGCCTCTTTGCTGAAATCATCCATTCATTCTAATAGCTTTGTTGTGATTTGGGTGGGATTTTCTAGGTATAAGATTATATCATCTGCAAGTAGCAAAAGTTTTACTTCTTCCTTTCTTCCTTTCTTTTTCTTGCCTAATTGCTCTATCTAGAACTTCCATTACAATATTAAATAAATGGTGACAGTTGACATCCTTGTCTTTTTCCCAATCTCAATGGGAAAGTTTTCAGTCTTTCATCATTGAGTAAAAAGGTAGCTGTGGGTTTTACATATATGAATTTTACTATATTGCAAAAATATCCTACTATTCCTATCTTTGGGGTTGTTTTATCAGGAAAAGATGCTGTACTTTTTCAAATGCATGTTCTGCATCAATCAAGAGCATCAAGTGCATTTTCTTCCTCAATTATTTATGGGGTTTATTACAGTAATTGATATTCTTGTGTTGAACCACCATTGCATACTTGGGATAAAACCACTTGATAATGGTGTATGATTCATTTAATATGATTTTGGAATTGGTGAGCAAGCATTATGTTTAGAGCTTTTGCATCTATATTTATTAGAGAAATTTAATAGAGAAATCGGTGCGTAATTTTCTTTCCATAGTATTTTTATCTGGCTTTGGTATTGGGGTGATGTTGGCTTTATAGAATGTTTGATAGTGTTCAATTTTTGGGATGAGCTTGAGAAATATTAGCATTATATTATCTTTGTATGATTGGTAGAATTCATCTGTAAGGCCATCTGGTCCTGGGATTATCAGTTTTGGGAGATTTTGATGACTGTTTCAATCTTTTTACTTATGTATGCTTTGTTGAGGTTCAGTATATATTGTGGATTTCTTGGAATTTGTCCATTTGCCTTCATTTTCTATTGTTGGCATACAGTTGTTCAAAGTATCCCCTTCTGTACCTTGTTATTGCTGCAGGGTCAGTGGTGATAACCCCTCTCTCATTTCTGGTTTTATTTATTTGCATGTTCTTTCCACTTTTCTTTTTCAGAGTACCTAATGTTTTGTCAATTAAGTTTATCTTCTCAAAGAACCAACTTTTGGTTTTGTTGATTCTCTCCATTATTTTTGTTCAGAATTTCACTTATTTCTGTTCTCATCTTTATATTTTCTTTCCTTTAGCTGTTTTGGGATTAATTTGTTGTTCTTTCTAGTTCCTCCAGGTGTGCAGTTAGGCCTTGGATTTTTGCTCTTCTTCTTTTTTTTTAGTGTAACTATTGAGGATTATAACTTTCCCTCTTAGCACAGCATATCTTTGTTCCAGGGGTTTTGATATGATGTTTTGTCATTTTTATTTGCTTTGTGATATTTACTGATTTCTGTATTTTATTCTTTGACCCACTAATTATTTGAGTATCTTCTTTAATATTCAAATATTTGTGAATTTACCTTTTTCCCTCCATTACTGGTTTGGTTTCTAGCTTCACTCCATTATTATCAGAAAAAGTACTTTTAAAATTTCAAATTTTTTACATTTGTTGAGACCTGTGTTGTTTCCTGATATATGGTCTATCTTGGAGAAGGATCCATGAGCACTTGAAAATAATGTATATGTTGTTATTTTGGGGTAAAATGCTCTATAAATGCCTGTTAGGCCTAGCTCATTTATCATTTTATGCAAGCTCTCTGATTCTTAATTTATCCCCTGTCCAGATATTCTATCCAATGCTTAGAGTGGTGTATTGAAGTCTACAACAACTATTGTAGAGACAAATATTTTTCCCTAAAGATTTGCCTGTGTGTGTCTCATGTATCTTGGGGCACTCAGGTTAGGTGCATAAATATTTAGTATGGGTATTTCTTCTTGGTGAATTGTCCAGTTTATTAATGTCTAATGACCTTCTTCATCCTTTATAACTCTTTGCATTTAAAATCTATTTTGTCCAATACTAGTATCACTATTTCAACTCTTTTTTTGGTTACTATTTCCATGGAATATCATTTCCCAACCTTTCTCTTTTAAACTTGTGTCCTTATGTCTGAGGTGAGCCTCATATATACAACATATAGGTGACTCATTTTTTAAAAGTCCATTCTAATAGTCTATGTGTTTTCATTGGGAGATTCAATACCTTAACATTCAATGTTATTACTGTAAAGTCACTGTATTAGTCAGGGTTCTCTCAGGAAACAGAATCAACAGGAGATATCTGTTAATAATATATAATTTTATAAGATTCTCTCATGTGACCATGGGGGTGCACAAGTCCAGGTTCTGCAGGCAGGCTGCAAACCAGGGGCTCCGATGAAAGACTGATAAAAGGTCCTTGATGAGTTTCTGGGAGAAGTTGGCTGTCCAAAGACTAGCTGGGAAATTCTCTCTGAATGTTGAAATCGCTTCACCTTTTAAGGCAGTCAACTGATTGGATAGAAGCATCATCCATTCTTGATATAATCACCCTGATTGATGCAGATGTAATCAGCCTTCCATGCAGTAAACTGCATGTAAACTGGTGATCCAAGTACATAAATGCTCTTGTATTACAATTAGCCCAGTGCTTGCTGGACCAAATACCTGGACACAATTATCTGGCCAAGTTGACACATTAGCCTAACCATCACAGTCACTAATTCATCCTTTTTATCCTTTTGCTTTCCATAGTCATATATTATTATTGTCTGTCTTTTAATGTTTTTAGTTACCCTCACTAATAATCTTCATTTCTATGTTCTCCAAATCTCTTGCCCTTATCTTTTCCTTTCTGGAGAACTCACATTAGTACCTTGTGTAAATTTGGTCTTTTTAGTACTATACTCTCCCCGTTTTTGTCTGTGACAACAATGAACTCATCATCAGAGTTGAAGAACAGTGTTGCCAGAACAGAATTCTTGGTTGAAAGTTTTTCTCTTTCAGTACCTAAATATATCATACAACTGCTTTATCATCTCCATGGTTTCTGATGTGAGATTGGCACTAGTCTTATTGTGCTTCCCTTGTATGTAATGCATTGTCTTTCTCTTGCTGCTTTCAGAACCCTCTCATTTTCTCTGGTATTTGTGATTTTGAATAGTAGGTGTCTTGTATTGGGTCTATACAGATTTATTCTGTTTGGAGTGTGTTGTCCTTTTTGGATAGTGATATTTATACTTTTCATAAGGGATGGGAAGTTATCAGTCATTATGTCCTTAAATATTCTTTCTGACCCTTTTCCATTCTTTTCTTCTGGGACACTGATAATGTGTATGTTTGTGCATTTCATGTTGTCACTCAATTACCTGAGAAAATTTTCAGTTTTTTCCATTCATTTTCTATCTGTTCTGTCTTTTCAAGTTCAGGTATTCTGTCCTCAAATTCACTCATTAGTTCTCTGTTCTTTCAATTTTGCTGTTATATTCTTTTAATGTATTTTTAATCTCATCCATTGTGTCTTTCATTACCATCAGCTCTGCTAATTTTTGTAGGCTTCCAATTTGAGTTTTATGCTCACTCAATGTGTTCTTAATATTATTTATCACTTTAGCCCATATTTTCCTTCAATTCTTTGACTTTATGTAGGAGATTAGTGTGATTTTCCTTGATTAGATATCTTAAATCCTGTATTTTGTCAGGATTTTTTATTTGGTCCTGTGGCTGTGCCATAACATCCTCTTACTTAGCATAGCTTGTAATTTTTTGCTGACTTCTAGGTATTTGATATGTTGGTGAATAAAACTTACTCTTGTAGTCAATTTTTCTCTCTTGCCTTATGTTTTTGTTACACACCTCTTCTTTGATTTTTGGTTCAACTTATTTTAAATCTTTGAAATTGCCAAGCTTTCTTATCAACATATGGCCATGGACCTATGAATGGGCTGTAGATCAGGTCAAAGTGTTTGGGATATGTGAGTCTCCAGAAAGCACTTTTTCTTCCTGCAGTTTTCTGGCATGCCAGCAGATTGTGCTATTTGGATAATCTTTCCAAAGTGGTGTTTCTTTCAACCTCCTCTTCATGGTGATTCTGGTCTGGCTTGTCCTGAAAATAAAGTTGGTTCTGCTGGTCACCATCACTGAAGATAAACCCCCTCTGCTCCCCATACAATTCCTCTTCCAGGAACCAGATATCTTATCAGTTGGCTGCAGTTAGCCTCAGATTTTTCCCAGGCTGTTTAACTTAGGGGAAGGGGATTGGTGTCTTTTCCAGCCATGGGGCCTAGTAACCCATGGTTTTCATTTTGGGTTCCTCATCTTTCTGCCCCTTGTCCTCCAGGACTATACATAGCACTATTCTGGTATGCGGAGCATCTCCTTTGAACTGCATTTTGCCCTTCCCCCATTATTTCTGTAAGAGAAATGAGGCCTTCCTAGCTATTCCTAATCTATCTTCCCAGAAGTCCTCCAGAAGAAATAAGATATTTAAAACATTTTCCTACAACATTCTGGCTTAAATTTTTGGTTTATGCCACAATATTTATTAATATACCCTATTTATTGTGAGATTTCATCATAGTCAAAGATATTTTCCTGTACTTACAAAAATTAACTGATTCATATATGCATGTATGCTCACTGCCTTTATGTGAGAAACTAATCCTGAGACATAAAAGGAAAGTGGATGGACAGAAATTGTGTGTCCCTAATGTAGATATGTTTTGCTATATATAAAGAATTGAAATCATAGTTGAAAAAACAGATTTATGAATTAAATACACATATTTAAACTAGAATTTGATGAGTGTTGACATACATATAAACCCATGAATCCTTCATTACAACCAAGATCTTGATCTTGTCCAGCACCCTTAAAAGTTTACTCATACCCTTTATCATACCCCTCTTAGTCCTCCCTCCAACCACCTCCACAAATAACCACTGATGTGCTTTGTCTCACATTGTAAGTTTGCATTTTCTGGAGTTTTAAATAAATAGGATTATACAGTGTGTACTCTTTTTGTCTTCCTTTTTATATGAAAAATCATTATTTTTAAATCCCTTGATGCCATTATATCTATTAATAGTTCATTCCTTTTTGTTTGTATGTTGTATTACATTGTACACATATAACATAATTGTTCATCCACTCATATGTTGATGGTAATTCATTTCCAGACTTAAGATATCACAAGAAAAGCTGTCAAGAGCATTTTGCATGCCTTTGTATGAACATATGCTTTCATTTCTCTTGGTTACATACTTAGGAATCTAATAGATGAATCATATGGTAGTGAACTGCCAAAATTTTTTTCAGCAGATTATAACATTTCATATTTCCCCAAGCCTTGTATAGGAGTTTCAGTTCTTCACACTTGGCATCAATGCTTGGCATGGTAATAATTTTTAGTTTGTTAATTTAATTCAAATAATTTAGTTATATGAATAGGAATTTAAACTTATCATATAGTTCCTTTGTTTAGCATTTTCCTGGTGTCTAGTGGCAAAGGGTGATTTCAAATATTTTGCCCCATTTTATCTATTTTTAAAATTATTTTTATTGTATTTAGAGAGCTCTTTATGAATACTGGATAAAGAAACCTTATGAGATAAATAATTTTCAAATATTTTCTCCCAGTCTGTGGCTTATCTTTTTGTTTTAATAACATGTCATTTGAAAAAGTAATTTTTTCTTCTTTGATGAGTACAATTTATCTTTTTTTATTACATGGAATGTGCTTATATTGTTATGTCTATGAAATATATACCTAGTCCAAAGACACAGGGATTTTCTACTGCTTCTATATGTTTTTCTTATAAATTCTTTTTTAGATACTCAATTCCTTTGCATTTTCACATGAATTTCAGAACAAACTTGACAATTTCTATCCAAATAATCCTCCTGGGGTTTTGTTTGAAATTGCATTGAATTAATCAATCAACCTAGGCAGAATTGATATTTTAGCAATATTGAGTCTCCTGATACATGAACACAGTATATCCCTTCATTTATTTAGGGATTTTAAAATTACTTTCAGCAGTAGTTTGTAGATTTTAGTTTAGCTATCTTTTGCACCTTTTGTCAAATATATTCCTAATTATTTCATATTTCATACAAATGTATTTGTATTTCAGACAAATCTTCTTGTTTTTTTTTAATTTCAATTATTCATTGCTTGTTGCCAGTATGTAGAAATGCAATTAATTTAGATAAGTTGACCTTGTATTCTGAAATTTGATAAACTAATTTCTTTTAATGTTTCTTGGTATGTCCAGAAGCCATTCAACACAATAATATCATATTCATCAAAAGGCAGCTTTATTCCAAAATGGATTTCCTTTAGAACTTGTCTTATTGTACTGACTAGAATCTCCATTAGAGTAGTAATAGAAGTAGTGATCTTGAACATGTTGGTCTTTATCATGATCTGATGTGGGTAACTTTGAGTCTTTCACCTGGAAAAGTTAAGTGTGATGGTAGCTGTAGGTTTTTCATTGATATGTTTTATCAGGTTGAGAATATTCTGCCTTATTCCTAATTTTATGAGAGCTTATTAGCTATTGCTGTGAGATTTTATCAAATAAGTTTTCTGTGTGTATTGAGATAATCACTTTTTTTCTTTATTACATTTTAATAAAGAGAATTACATTGATTGACTTAAATATTAAACTGATATTGCATTTCTTGTATAAACCACACTTGTTCATGATTTAATATTCTTTGTATATGTTGTTGAATTAAATTTACTAAAAATGTGTTAAGAATTTTTGCACTTACGTTCATGATGATATTGCTCTGCAGTTTATTTTCTGGTACTTTCTCTGTTTTGTTTTGTTTTAATGTTAATATTAACTGCAGAAAGTAAATTGAAAGATGCCCAGGAATCTTCAATTTTGTAGAAGACTATGTAGAAATGATGTATTTCTTCTCTAAATATTGGTAAAATTTACAATAGTATCCATCTAAGCCTGAAATTTTCATCATGAGGAAATTTTAAACTAGAAAATCAATTTCATCATTATTTACAAGGTGATTCATATTATCTATCTTCCTTCCTGGAATTTGGTAATTTGTGACTTCCAAGAGATTTGACCATTTCTTCTAAGTTGCTAATTTTTTGTTAAAAAGTTGTTCATGAGATTCCTTCATCATTTTAGTATCTGTAGAAACTGAAGTGATTTCAACAGTTTTATCCCTGATATGGGTACCTTATATGTTCTATTTACTTCTTGATCAGGTGCTCTAGATGTTTACAAACTTAATTGATTTTTTCAAGTAAACAATATTTTTATTTAGTTTAATGTATTTAATTATAAAAGTTCATTTTTTGTGTGAATTTCTTGATGGAGTCATTGCAAATTTACAGAAAATTCATTGATAAAATACAGGATTCCCATATACCACCCTATCATTAAAAAGGTACATTGGTGTGGGATATTTGTTACAATGGATGAAAACATATTCTTATAATTGTACTGCTGGTCATCAGTTTGACCTGGGCAATCCCAATTACCAGCCTCTTGGAGATACTTATTACAGATAACATCCACAGGCATTGGGTTGGTGGCAGCCTTACTGCTTGTGACAGGAAGACAAGGAGACTTAAAAGAAATAGCAAGGTGGGGAGGAGTGAACAACAGAGAGAGAGGGTAGAGGGAGAATGTGCTGGCTGGGGGAGACCAAACACAGTCTCTTCACACAGGGGGAAATGGCTCTGGATAACCTGAGGATGAGGAAAATCCAGAAGCTAATGGGTGTTGAGGGTATGTTATGTGGTTTCCCACATTCTATGTTGATATTTTGCAATGGTGGCATCATGGAAGCATAATGATATTTGTCTTAAAGATATTTGCCCCAGGGTCGTGTGGACCTCCCAGTTTGTTTTACATTATTGGAGCTGTTGTTTGTGATGCTGACTCTCCTGTCTTCTTTGGCCCTTCAGATTTGGTTCCAGAATCACAGATCATGGTGCCTGAAGCAGAAGAGGTCACTGCAGTCTGGATCCTCCTCAGGACAAAAGCAGGACCAGTAGCAGCACAGGCACTGGGGTTAGTATACTGCAGTCCCAATGCCTTCCCCCTGTGCATCCCACATGCCAAAAAATGACTTTTTTTCCTGTGACCTGACACTGTCTGCCAATAATGCATGGGGCAGCAACCAATGATGTCTTATCGTGGTCATCACCAGGTCAGGGATGTGCACATTTTTGCACTGTTTGGTTGGTTCAGGCACTCATAGCAAAGGAGCCTTTGGAGCTTCTGTTCCTGCTGCTGTTTAGCAGTGCAACCTCCTCTCTTCTGCCACCACAAGTGTTGACTTTGAGGGTTGCCCTGGTCTATGGACTCCCTGGGTGGGTGGCTCAGCAGAGTGGAGGTGGTCAGAAATTATACTCAAATATCTTTGTGTAGGGTTTGAATTTGAAAACTGGTCTCAATGCCATTGTTGTTCCTGTGTTCTCCTTCAAAGCACTTACCCAAAGATGTCCACCAAAAGCAGACTGCCATCACAAGATTCCAAAACACCATTCTGGTTGAGGCCTTTGAGCAGAAAGGATTCCCTGATTTTAGGACCTGAAAAGAACTGTCTAAACAAACAGGCCTTCCAGAAGCAAGAATTCAGGTAAGTTCTGGCAAATCCCCAAATATATGTCTTATCATGCAAAGTCTGGGGCATAGGAAAGCCCAGCTTCCCAGATGAATAGTGAGAAAGGGAGCTACAGGGCCAAATCTGAAAGGCCTGGAGTTCTAGCTAAGCAATGCAGGGTCTGCTTGTGCCAGAGATGAAATCATGTCCCTTCATTTGGATATATTTTTTCAAACACCCAATATCCCTTTATTGTACTAACTCGAGTTTAGGCCCATTAAAGAGGGTCTAATTGCTTTGCAGAGAGTCCAGCAGGAATGGAGTTGTTTGATCTGAGGACCCCTGAGCCCATGTGTCTCTTTTCCTCACTTAGGTATGGCTTCAGAAACAGAGAGCATGGCACCCAAAGGACAGCACCAGAGGATGCATGAAATCCTTGGCAGATATACCAAATCAGAGATCCCACATGACCATTGGGCAAAGGCAAAGTCCCCCATGCATGGTCCCAAACCAGACCCATCACCTTCCTGTTTTCAATATTTCCAGTGTGAATCAAGTCAATACACCTGCTCCTCTTTTCCCTCTCAGGCCCTATATTACTTGGGATCTGTTCACAAGCTACCTGCGACCCACACACATGGTCCTGGAAGTCCAGGCCTCTGGGGCTCTGCAGGTATGGGGCAGTTCTCCTCCCTCACTGGTGCTTATGACTTACTTGCCAAGAGAGCCTGATCTTGTGAGTTGACAAATATGAGACAAAAATGGAATAGGCAACAGGCAACTATTGTGACATCTACCCATAAGGGGATGAATGAAGGGATCAAAGCTCTCACAGGTAGGTATAATTAGGCAGGAAGATTTTTCTAATCATTGCACTGGGTAAAATGCTGAGAAACCCCAGATGAATGTTGATCTGTGACCTGCACCCACCTGAGGATACCTATCAACATTACTACTTTCACTCTTTAAGAAACTTCAGCTATAATAACCCATATAGCTAGGGATAATGTTCATATTATCATGAACAAAGGACATGTGCATTGTATGCCTTTTGGGAATCATTGTGAAATTGGGGACCCCCATCCTGTAGTCAGAATGCCACATTGATCTCATGGTTCAACACACCATATGTGAGTTGTCATTGGTACAATAAACATGTCTGAAGGGAAAGGTTTCTATGTTGTGTAATTCCATCCACTGGCATTCTGCCCCTCACCCATACAAATTCTTCAATGATCTGCTTTACCTTCTTTCCATATATATTTTGGAGAGTGAGCTCAAAACAGAGATCTATTTCATAGATATAGCTCCAGAGATACCAGGGCCACAAAGTAAAGAATAGGTGTACAGCAGGGCCCCTCCCAAACAATATAGGGGACCCAATAGATATGCAAGGGTCAGGGTCTGGTATCTGGTGTAAGATTTGGGGTTCTGGGCCAGAGTCCTGGTCTGGTTCTGGGTCTGATGACCAAGGTCCAGGGTCCAGGATCCAAGGTTTAGGTTAGGGTTAGAGTTAGGGTTTAGGGTTAATGTTGATATTCAGAAACCGGATCCGTGTAAATGGTGCCACCGATGAAAATAATTAGAGTGAGACAGAAAAGAGATAGCTAGGGTCAAGGGACCCTCTACCCAAAGGGAAGAAGAGTGCCCCTGCAAAAAACCTCATGGCTTTTATTTATCTTTAGAACAAAGAAAATACATGTGCGCATGTGCAAAGGTAATAGCTACATGAGTAGTTACCCCTTATAAAAGTTAGCAACCATTTAGGTTTAATGGCTCAGTTCTCTTTATATTCCTACATGTATTAGGCCTTGTTAATCATTACCTGACATATACCAGATACAGTCCTAGAAGCACAGAATGTTTCTCCACCAGGCTTTTACTAGATCTTATCTTAGTTTCTTGAGACTTAGAGACTTTTGTCCCATACATATCAAAATGGCTTGCTTTCTGTTACTAGCCAAGGCTTTTAATTGAACTCCTTCATTTCCCACTTTTTAATTTTATTGATAAGTAAGATATCACATCACATAGGAACCACTTAGAGAAATAATCAAATCAGTTCCTTTATGATGATGATACAAGGTGACACCTTGTCATCCTTGTCTTCTTCCATTGGCTTTTGTGACTGTGCCTGTCTTAGGTTGTCCTCCTCTGAGATTCTTACCCATCATTGGCCACCAGCCAAGCTTTTGAGCTCTGACAAGGAAGGCAATTTCATTTATATTTTATAGTTCTTCAGGTTCCTTATGTGGATGCTCTTATGTAATTAATTAATAGTGAATTCATGGGGTTATTATTATATTACTTTCTACTACACATAATGTAAAATTAGTTTTTCATGGCTAAATTTTTAAACATAAATTCATTTATCTGATTCAATTTTTCATTTTTTTCTATGAATATATGCTTGAAAATGCAAACAAGTAAAATGCATACAATAATAATTCCTAATCCAATACAAAATATTTGAACAGTTTTTTTGTTTCCACAAGTGAAATAGATGTACAGTATTTAAATTTTCAAATAATACATTCCAAAATTCTGCAGCAGGGATTTTTTTTTAATTCCTTTAGAGATCTGCTCAATGCTTTCCTTTGCAATTCTAATATATCTCAAAAAATATTATATTTATATCCAATGAAGTGATTCTTTACCTCTTCCTAATCATGCTCATTATTACTATAAGGCAAAGGCATAATACAAAAAGAACTTTCATTCCAATCACATTTAAGAGCTCTTAACAATTTTAAAGGATAAATTTGATCACCCAAATGTATAATAGTTGTTTCAAGATCATTCATATGATTATTCAGTTCTGTATCAATGTGAGATTGGCTGTGCATCTCACTTGCATTTTTTTGCCAGTCTTTAACATATTGTTGAGTCTGTACCCCTGATGTAGAGCTGTTCCAGCAACAGTGGTGGCAGTAATAATGCCAATTAGTCCCAAGAGTCCTGCTATCCAAAGTCCAATCAGTCTTTTAGCTTTTTTCAAAGAATGGCCAAGGAAATGCCACAGCAACTGGGAACCTGGAGACTGCTGCCAATGTCTGGTCATCCATTGTGGTAGCCATAGTCCTTTTTTCCTCTTGCTATAAAAAGAGATTGATCTTCCTGCAAATGTGAATTCTTAAGACTTGTAAATAAAGAGGAATTGAAGCAACTAAGGTTCCTTACACTGAAAGTCACTTTTCTAATGATAGAAACTATAGGATCTTGCACACATACTGTAAGGAATTGAGTTGATTTTCTTTTTAAATTGGTAATATTAGTTTTATTGCCTTGCTATATGAATATTGGGCCAGTTCCCAAAAATAATTTCCAAAAATAATTTTGAGTTTTGTTAAGTTTACTGTCCCATGGTTGTGGGATAAATCTTCCTTGATTTTTCCAATTTAATGAGCTGTTAGTAGGTGCCATATTACCAAAATTCCAGAAATAAGGGTTACTGTCCTTAGTGGTTATGGTGGAATTCTTAATGAACTAAGATATTGTTGTGTTTTTAACAGGCTTTGCCATTCCTATAAGGGCCCAATGCTTTACAACTCCATAGGAATCATTAAACAACACAACCTCTCTGAAACCATGGCAAACATGCCATTTGTTATTTAGTAGTCTGTTTTGAAATGGGCATGTAAGATTACTCATATCTTTTGTTTTATATGGTAAAAAAGGGAAAATGAAAAGTGTAAATTCACATTTAATTTCTCTCTGTTAAAACCACACTGTGATTCTGAGGCTGTATGCATATTGGATCACATCCTTTACAAATAGGGTGGTCTATGAAAGGTAAAGTTAAATTTTCTATAAATTTCCCTTCCTCCTTAGGTACAGAGGAAGGTGAGAAACAACAAGCTCAGGAAAATGAAAAGACTGATTAATATAAACAGGATAGGATTTGTCCCCCCAGATCAATAATTCCAAAATGGGAGGATTAATAATATAAGCCCAATATGTATAATTATGTGAAGGTGCACTACTTACTACTGTGGTGGTCAAGGTAAGTATGGCAAGGAATAAGTGTGTTAGATTGACATTTTGCCTTTTAGAAGTTACCAAATTTTCTGCTTTTTGTGTCAGCCTCATCAGCTGACCTCAGGTCAGAGTAGAAGGCTTTTGGGGTGACTCATCCAAATGCTGCTCCTTATAATTTTGACTACTCTTGTTGTCCTTGTCTAGGTTTCAGATATCTGGATGGGATCCAAAGCTGGTCTCCTTTATCTGTAATGATAAGAGCAAAACCACATTCCCCTATCTTAACTTCAGCCTTTTCCCATTGGTTATTATCTTCATTCTTCCAATAAAATGGTTGTTTAATATTTGTTTCTGTATTTTTGCCTGATTTTTGCCAGAAATGATCTGCTGCTGATATATCTGATTCTGACATTTAGTTTAGAAAATTTATCATAAATAATGCTTGATATAATCATTCTCACACCTCACCATTTCACCTTTTTTGTTTTTGAAACATTAATTTTAGGATGTGGTTACTTTTTTCAAGAATAGTTTGGCCTTTGGCATTATTAGTTTGGGTAAGAGATTTTGGAGATGTTTATAGAGTTCTATTAAAAGTGTTTTTGAGCAGGCTGCAATGAGGGTAAATACATGTTTGTGGGAAGGCAGAATGAGTAGGGTGTAATGCCTTAAAGACATAATACTGACAAATGGTGGGTTTATTGAACATTTCTTGTGGCAGGACTTTTTACTGGTAGCTAGTGCATTTTTGTTAATAATGGAAAGAATATAAAATAAGTAAAGGGTTGTTTATAAACAGGGAATTAACTGTTATATTCCAATCTTTTATGGTATGTATACATACAGTCACATGCTTACTAAACTAGGGGACACATCAATATACTTGGCTTATAATTGGCTAGAGTCCTGGATAAATATAAGATAAATGTTAATATGTATATTTATTTTAATAAGCTTATACTGACAATTAGAGTGAGAAACCTGAATTACACAATCAATTAAAACATTAAGTCAATAATGAACAATGTCACAGAATGACATAAATAGAGCGGTTATATATATATATATACTTACCAATATTTAGCTTTTAGCTGGGAAATGTATTAGCAGCTGATGCTAGAGTTTTGGTTGATTGTGTTTATGATTAATGAATTTGATACTAAAGATGCCAACTTGTGAGTATTATGCTAATTCCTGAGGAAGGGGCCAGCCTCCTTAGGAGGGAACACAACATTCCCTGGGCAGTACATTTTAAGGCTTATGTATCAATCCCTGGGAGAGTGGCCAGCTCTTCAAAGCAGGAATACAACACCTTTTGAAATGTACTTTATGTCTTTTAATTTGTTACAAAACATCCTTGATGTGCTTACTATTTTAGTCTCCATTATTTTTCCTGAAATATGATATGTGTTAACTAACAAGACAATGGTTTATTGATTAACAAAGTTTTTTGCATGTTTTACTTTTTAGGTTTGAGTAATACTTACCAAACTTTCACTTAATACATTTGGTTTTAGGACTGTCTAAATTAAAAACAAGAGATTTACATAACATTTAATAAAATACATTTATGTGTAACATACATGTTATTAAATTACTTAAGTATGCAGTGTAGTGCATTAAAATTTTGATTAGTATTTAAGTATATTATACATAATTCATAGACTTTTAACTAGCAGACATCCAATGAATAAGTTTTATTTATTATGCATTTAAGATTCTTAGTAGTATGATTAGAATGACCTTAATTTTTTTTATTTTGCATTGTTTGTGGCATAGGTAACAACAAATTTGGGCTGTTGGGCAGTACATTAACTTGTAATTTTAATACCTGCATCAGTTTTGTTGTTAAAATTATAATTGGAATTGGGGCTGAAGCTCACAGTGTTGAATATAAACTTAATTTATTGTTGGCTAATTTACAGGAAGAGGAATGTGGGCTAGCTTGATTTTTTTAAAGCCTAAACAAGTTTAATAACAAAGTGATAGTGACATAAGTGGAAATTAATTTTTTGCAACAAACTAGCAATATTTGGGGCTGCTATATACTGTAGTGGTATTATATTAATTTACTTCAATTTATTGTTTTGCACAACCCCTGGCAGCCCCTAATGGCTGCTTTCTTTCTGTAGCTGTAAACCAGTTTCTTTAGCAGAGGTGGAGTAAATCACAAACTTGAGTTAAAGCATCTGCCTCTTGATTTTTAGGCAGAGAGGTAGTTTCTGTGATACATATTATTATTATATTTTAAAATAATTAAAATTATGATTAACAGCATTATATTTTTATTTAATATTATACTGAAACATTATTAAATTTTCAGGAATTTTATATATTTCTTATGTATTCATATGAAACTTTTACTTAACAATTTTAATTATCATAAGATTAGAAAATTTCTTTTAATTGTTCAACAGTTTCAAATACTTCATTCAATTTATAATATATCAAATAAACTTAACTATTTTTAGCATTTTACCCTTTTCTAGGTAAAAGACCAAATTATCTGTGACAGTTTGAAATAAAAAATCTACTTTTCAGGATTTGACTTTGAGAAAGCAGGTTTGAATATCATGTTCTTTTAAAAGTCAAAAAATGGGCCCGACTAGATAGCTCAGTGGATAAAGAGCTCGCTGGGAAACCACATGGGAGGCTCTGGGTTTGGTTCCTGGGGACCTCTCCTAGCGGGCAGACCGCCTTGAGAATGGCAAGCCACCATGGGCGGGCCGGAGCCACCGTGGGCAGGGCAAAAAGCTGCCACGGACAGGCAAAAGCCTCCACGGGCAGGGCAGGTCACCTGCAAATCGAGCACAGCCAGCCACCCACGAACTGGAGCCGGCCGTGATGGAAGCAGAAGCCGCCCACAAGCGGGGAAAGCCGCGCCTGCGCAGTGACCAAGTCTCGGCGCGTCGCCGCAACGGGGGGGAAGGGGAGATATGTAATAAAATAAATAAATCTTTAAAAAATAAAAAAATAAAAGTCATAAAATTTGTTTCACCATGGAATCAATAAGGATAAAGTATAAGAAGCTACTTTGATAAAAAACTTTCTTTTTTGTATACTGGCTATTCAAGAGAAAAACTCTTTAAAAGCCTTTACTAAAACAGACCAATGATTTAAGAAACCTTGAGAAAGGACAAGATTTTATCTTTACATCAGTATACTATTTGATAATAAAGTCTTCAAAACTTTATAAATAAACCCATTAAAATCTTACTTAACTCTGACCACAAATATTCTTTTCTAGGAACTTTCTGTATTCATTCAGATTTTTTAACCCATTTTGCTCATTCTTAATAACCAATTGGGGCCGGCTCGATAGCCCAGTGGATAGGGCACTGGCATACCACATGGGAGGCCCCGGGTTCAGTTCCTGGGGACCTCTCCTATTGGGCAGACTGCCTTGAGAATGGCAAGCCACCATGGGCGGGCCAGAGCCACTGTGGGCAGGGCAAAAAGCTGCCACGGACAGGGCAAAGCCGCCATGGGCAGGGCAGGTTGCCCACAAATTTAGTGCAACCAGCCACCCGTGAACTGAGAGCCAGCTGTGAATAGAAGCAGAAGCCACCCACAAGTGGGGAAAGCCATGCCTGCACAATGACCAGTCTCGGCGCGTCACCGCAGCAGGGGGAGGGGAGATATGTAATAAAATAAATAAATCTTAAAAAAAATAAATAAATAACCAATCATTTTATTTTAGGAAAAATTTACTTTCTTTTTTCTTAATAATAAAAACACACTTCATATTCCTTCCATACACAAGTCACCAAAATGATTTCTAAAACTGTTTCCATGCAATCATCTTACAATGTACAAATACCATCAACACTAAACAAATTTGTCAAAATAACTATTTTTATTATTTTAAATTATTGTCCATATTTCTTTATTAAATAAGTGCTTATTAGTTAATTTTTGGCCATTTGAATAAAGCTCTTTTAATAATTTTCATTTATCAATTTAATATTACTATCTGGAGGTATCAAAATATACACTGACACTGAACAGACAAACATAGGCCAAATTACAATACATCAATAGAAACATACTTGTTTGATTTTATTGCTTTTGAGAAATATATATATATATTTTGAAACTGGGCTGCCAAGTTTTCCTTCCTTTCCAGCAGTTGAATCTTATTAGCCCCCACCAGTCCACAGCCACACTATCATATAGGCAGTAGGGGGTTAAATGCTGGGGCAAGTGTCAGGTTAAGGGAAGTCTTTTCAGTCACATCAATGTCTTTAGCTGGAGCTGAAGGGTTAATAGTAGTTTGTAAAGTGACATAATGACCCTTTGTGTTAGCCATGGCAACAGAAGCCTCTGTATAATGCTCTGGATGGTTATTTTCAGAACATTCATTGTCATACAAATGTAAATTGGCATCAAGCTGATCAAAGACAGAATCCTCAGCCTTTGCATTTGCATTTTCAGAGGGCTCACTAGTTTCTGTTTGAAGAGAATTAAAGGCTAGAGTAAAAAGATTGCAAAGAGACCAAACATGGAAAGGAATGGACTTTTCCTTCTATGTCCTCTGTAAGGTTTTTATAACTAATTTCCATTGTTTTGAATTAAGAACATTATTCCATTTAGGCTGAAACCAGTAACAATACTTCTCCACAAGAGAAAAAATTTCCTCAAACCCAAGGATTTAATAGTTTTTCCAGTATCTTTTAATAAAGCCTTCAACACTGAGAGTACTCTTCAAAATTAGACTGCTAATTCCCCATGACCCTGATGTTCCCAAGGATGAATATTAACTTATTTGAAAAACACTAATAAGGAGCTCCTTTTTCTGCTGCACACTGTCTAAAAGAAAAGTTGCATTTTCACAGCCTCATGTTGGGTGCCAAATCTTGAAGTTCAGAAACTGGGTCCGTGAAAACGGTGCCACAGATGAAAATAATGAGAGAGAGAGAGAGAGACCAGAGATAGCCAGGGTCAGGGGACCCTCTACCCAAAGGGAAGAAGAGTGCCACCACCAAAAACCTCATGGCTTTTATTTAGCTTTAGAACTAAGAAAATATGTGTGTGCATGTGCAAAAGTAATAGCTACAGTGATTAGTTGCACATGATTAAAGTTAGCAACTCTTTAGGTTAATGTCTCAGTTCTCCTTACATTCCTACATGTATTAGGCCTTGTTAATCATTATCTGACATATATACCAGATACACTCCTAGAAGCACAGAGTGCTTCTCCACTAGGTCTTACTAGATCTTATCTTAGTTTCTTGAGACTTAGAGATGTCTGTCCCAAAATATCAAAGTGGTTGCTTTCCATTACAAGCCAAGGCTTTTAATTGTACTCCTTCAGGTTAAGGTTTAGGGCCAGGGATCAGGTCAGCTAAGGGAGAGGATTAGACCTAGGCTTAGGCATAGGGTCAGAGTTAAGGTTTAGGGTTAGGGTCAGTGTCAGGGTC
This sequence comes from Chaetophractus vellerosus, assembly GCA_004027955.1. Classification (NCBI taxonomy): domain Eukaryota; kingdom Metazoa; phylum Chordata; class Mammalia; order Cingulata; family Chlamyphoridae; genus Chaetophractus; species Chaetophractus vellerosus. Next base: position 1,591 of record PVKH010007194.1, on the reverse strand, counting down.
TAGGTCAGTGTCAGTGCAAAGGTAGGGGTAAGGGTCATGGTAAGTATTCAGGTTTAGGATTTGTGTTTGGGCTAGGGTATTGTGTTCAGGTTCTGGCTTAGGGCCAGGATTTAGGGAGAGGTTTAGGGGCAGTGTAAGGTCCAGTTTCAGAGTCCAGGCTAGGTTCAGGGTCTGGTTTCCCTGGGTGCCTATTTTGTACATGTGCGCTAATATGAAGGTGCCAAATACAAAAGGGAAAGGTATTCCAATGCCATTTTAGATCATCAGATTACACCAAGCAAAGCTTGATGCATTCCACAAGCTGTTGAAGGGAACATACACACCCATCAGCCTGCACACACACACACACACACACACAAAACATGCTCCTGCACTGAGCTCAGAGGCAGATACACTCATGTCCACACTTTCTTGCAAAAAAAAAACTCTGGGACACACCCAAATATGACTGGCACACGTTCAGCTGAAGATAACCTGATATATACAACCAAACCATTGATAATGTGGCCTCTTATGTTGTTCTTTTGCTTGACAATCAGAGATATTAATATAGAGTCCTAGTTCAGTGATGCTGCTCTCAGGAGTCACATGACCATGGTTCTATCACACAATGCAGTTTGGTGTGGTGATCTGATTTAGCCATCCATTTGTGATACTGACCTACTGCAATAAACAGACAGAGACACCAATAGGAGTCTCTATATCTTCCAAAACCCTTACAGTATGCAAGGACCTACATCAATTTCTCTCTCTAAACACCTTACAACTTCCTGCCCCACCCCCTTTCATGCCATCCTCAATGTGGTTGTACCTATTTGTAGCTTCTCTGGGAAGTTGTGTAATGCACTAACCATGGGAGGTAAATGGTGGGCCTGCACTTATGAAACCACAGGTCTCAACACATTGGCTGCAGAAGAAAGATGTTTTGAAGCATCTGGGATAGAAAGCCATTTTGACCAAATACACAGGGGTACCTGGTGAGAAAACACTCTGGTGTTGATGAGTGTGGGATATTCCCCATCTGGACACTGAGCCTAATGTTGAGAATCACACTTACCTTGGCTTGGAGACCCAGGCTGGGAAGCTGAGAAGAGCCTCAGGGCCCTGGCCTTTGGCAGTGCAGGACCCCTCTCATTGCAGGGCCTCTACACCATGGCATCTGAGCTCTGTACCTAGAACCTGTTTGCTGAGCAAGTCCTCCCCACTGCACCGAGAACACAGTAGTGGGTACAGTAGTGCACGGGGATGCCGGGGGATATCTGGCAAGCAGGGAACTGTGGATTTCTTCATGAGTTCCAGACCTTCTCATCACCACAGTTGTTCAGACATCACAGTTGCATCCATATCACCAGAAGCCTCCAAGGGGACCAATGGGCAGACAGGGTCTCACTCTCAACTCTCATTACACCACAGAGTGAGCCCTCAATTGACAAGTATGAGGACCTTGGTCCTGTGGGCTACTTCCTGCTCTGGAATCCATATCTCCCTGATACCTCCTGCTGACTACCTCAAGTTAGGGAAATGGCTGGAACAACTGCAAGTGGGCATTTTACCTTTTCAGCCCAACAGCAGAAAGTGATAGGGAAAGGGA
>PVKH010007193.1:0-20402 GCA_004027955.1 Chaetophractus vellerosus | reverse complement strand
CCCCGGGTTCGGTTCCCGGGGACCTCTCCTAGCGGGCAGACCGCCTTGAGAATGGCAAGCCGCCATGGGCGGGCCAGAGCCGCCGTGGGCAGGGCAAAAAGCTGCCACGGACAGGGCAAAAGCCGCCATGGACAGGGCAGGTCGCCCGCGAATGGAGCGCAGCCAGCCACCCACGAACTGAAAGCCGGCCGTGAACAGATGCAGAAGCCGCCCACAAGCGGGGAAAGCCGCGCCTACGCAGTGACCAGTCTCGGCACGTCGCCGCAGCGGGGGGGAAGGGGAGATATGTAATAAAATAAATAAATCTTTAAAAAAAAAAAAAAAAAAGAAGTGTGTCTCTCAGGAATTAAATCAACTGCATTAATTCTGGGAGAACTATCATTTCTAAATACCAATTGATGTTTGTAATTCTAAGTGCTAATAAAAAATAAGAAAAATCAGAATCCAAACATGTAAAATTTATACTGCCATGAGGAGAGGAGAATAAAGGCAAATGACCAACTCTTAATTGATTCCTATAAGTAAAGTAATTGTAACTTCTTAAAGAATGTGCAGCACAAAAGGAAATTCTCACATTTCTAATGTAGAATTTTAAAACAGGGGCCGGCTCGATAGCCCAGTGGATAGGGCGCCGGCATACCACATGGGAGGCCCTGGGTTCGATTCCCGGGGACCTCTCCTAGTGGGCAGACCGCCTTGAGAATGGCAAGCCGCCATGGGCGGGCCAGAGCCGCCGTGGGCAGGGCAAGAAGCTGCCACGGACAAGGCAAGAGCCGCCACAGGCAGGGCAGGTCGCCCGCGGATGGAGCGCAGCCAGCCACCCACGAACTGAAGCAAGCGCCGGCCGTGAACGGACGCAGAGACCGCCCACAAGCGGGGAAAGCCGCGCCTGCGCAGTGACCACTCTCGGCGCGTCGCCCGCAGCGGGGGGAAGGGGAGATATGTAATAAAATAAATAAATCTTTAAAAAAAAAAAAAAAAGAATTTTAAAACATTGTAAATTAATCACTGTTCTGGAAATTTCATATACTTACTGAAAAAAAATCACTCATGACCTACAAATACAATTAACTACTGGCATTTTCTTTCTAAAAATGAAAGCACTGCATTTGTTTTTCTAAATAGGAAGGAAGGGAAAAAACTTTACCGAAAGAAGATATAAAATTTGTAACTTGACAAAATGACAGATTAGGTGGGGCAACACTTAAACTCCCTTCATGATTCCGTTCTTGCTTTATGAGTCAAAATCTGGAATTTAAATGCCAGTCAGACATATTCCACCTGGGATCTGAAAATATGCTATATTATTCCTGCTTATAATACTGCCACAATAATAGAAGTTTTGCAATCATAATTTACATCACTGACAGTTTTGGAGATAATGCAAGAAAAAGATTCTAGCTCTTTCTTTAGAGTTGGATTGCCTCTTTGATGCTAACAGCAGTGTGTACTTATCTTTTCTTTTTCCTGTAAAAGAGGTAGGTATAAATCAAACACTGTGGTTGATGACAAATTCAGTCAGAATGAGCCATTTATACATAATCATCTTTCTGGACATCTTCATGTTTTAATTTGAAACCAGTCTTATATTCTCTGAAGCTGAATACCACTCCTCATTTTTTACCCTTTCATTTCTACCCAGAAATAATATCTGTTGAAAGTTACTAATTGTATCTCTAACTTCGGAGTATACCTCTTTTCTTGGTTGCCTTCTCTTGAAGTCTGTTGCAAAAAAGGACAAGACAGTTAGAAATGACAGCCAGCAATTCTGAGGCCCTACACCTGTGTCTGCTCAAGCAGTGATAATAATTGATCAATACATTCTCTCTCATTTCATCATCAGTGTTCACCTACGATGCTGTAGCAGAAACCATCTTAGTCATTGCAGTTGGACTAATTGAGATATTTCATTGGGAAGAGGGAGTGTAGATTCTCACACTTACTCTTGAAAAGCTACCCTCCTTAAAGCAAAGAAATAAAGATTTTACTGGCAAAATTCAGTTAACTGGGGACCTATGAGACAGCTTCAGGACCAAATCTATTCTTCTAAAAGAGAAACAAGAGAAACAGCGAGAAGGCATGCATTTAGAGAGCATGTCCCCTTTGATTAACTTGAGAAACACATCCCTCAATTTATAGATGTAAAAACATAATCCCTGGGGACGACTTTGTGCCCAAAGTCACAAAGGAAGTTGGAAGTCAGAGGAAGAACTCAATCTCTTGATTCCAGTTAGGTGTTTTACTGTTAGAACAGGGATTTGATTGCATCAAACTACTATTAACAACTTACTCCTAACTCTCCAGTCCCTCCCCCCACCCTCAACATTGGCCATTTACAGTCCCCAGAACTTCCCTGGAGAAGACTGAGTGGGAGGCTGGGGGGAGTTTACCCTGCAGAACCTGCATTAAGCAAAAGCACACAGGTGTACCGGTTGTTCAGCAGAGGGGCGTCCATGGAAATAGAGCCTGCCCTGGAATTTCAATGTTTTGTGTAGAATCACAAACTACATGAAAGAACCAAGAACTGCACCACCTCCAAAGGGGTTTTCTGCATTCCCTAGATGTGACCTGAAACCATAACTGATTCCCCAGAAAAGCTTAAATGGGACAAAGTGGTCAAAGAAGCTATCCAGAATGATATAAAATAAATCCAGAGGCATTCTGGGATACTCCCCCCTATAGTGACACCATTCTCCAAAGCTGCAGGTTTGCTGCCCACCCACTAACTTTCTCTGCAGCTGACCCACGTGGAGAGATGCCCAGAGCGAAGGGTCTTCACGTGCCATCTGTATTCCAAGCCTGTCTCCAGTATTGTGTATTGACTCCACTCTAATCATCATGCTTTCGCAAACTGAGAAAGGAAAACTATAATTTGGAAACGGCTGTTGTGTTTTGTTTCTTTTTTTCATAGTCCCAGCACATAGCACAATGCATTGCACATTGTAGGCACTTAATCAAGGTTTGTTGAAGTTTTTTTTTTAAATATTACTTTCTATTTGTGATTATAGTGCCCTGATTTGAATGAATCTAAACTGGCTCTGTTGAGGTATAGAGAGGAGGGTCCTACTGCCTTCTGGAATTAAACAGCAATCATTGCCACCTGCCTGGCTTCTCAAGAATGTCATCTAGTAATAACAGAGTATTAGTATTGGAAAGTAGTAAATCAGAACTCTCATTTTACAGATAATAAATAAATCCTCATAGCTCTCTTATTTGCAAGGTTTCAAATGTTTTTCTACAGTCCTAAACTTTCCCCAAATTTCCTTTTCAAAAAGTCTGACACAGATAACTTTTCCAGGTGCCTTTCTCCTATAAAGTTACTTAAATCTTTGGGAAAAAATTAACTATCTCCCCCAACTAGAACTACAACCCATAAAGACATTTTACATAATTTACACAAATAATTTTTAAACTTAGTGTCTGTCCTCCAGCAGCTTGTATCAACACACAGCTTTCTGCCCCTATATTCAACTTCTTTATCCATTCCCAGACCATTAATACAGAAAAACTACATCAAAAAATAACAACAACATTAGCATAATTAGAACATTTGGGTAAATCCAATAGAGGAAAACTCCAAGGCATTGCAAGGATGGCAAGAAGATGGAGCAATCTCTATTTAAGAACGCTTGAAACGGGGTGTTGGTTTTCACTGTATAGAGAAAGCGGTTGTCTGGGAGACATCACTTAGGAGGTGCTAGAAAGGCTCATGTATCTAAAACTCTCTCACTCATCTGCCTAAAATTCTTCATTTAACTTGCATACAGCCTTTGAGATTTACTTCAGTTAGAAAGTTTTGCTTTTAACAAAACAAATTCTCAGAGGAGCAGTACAGTGAATCCTATCAATTATTCCCAATTTCATATGCATTATTGATGGATCACCTGCTCTAATGATTAGCTGAGATCTGATATGTTGGGGAATGTTTGTGATGTGCAGACTGAAAGAGGAATGTTTTGAATTATAGGGGTTAAATAATAAGTTTGACGTTTGAGGAAGGGAACACCAGGAGACAAGAGGAAGGACAGATAGAGTAGATAGTAAGACATGTCACTTGCCTGACAATTCTGGCAAAACTCAAGCCTTCCTTCAACATGCTAAAGAGAAAACTATTTACTACATTGACTTTCTGAGGATTGTTGTTGCCTTTGAGACTTTTGTAATTATCATGCACTTTAAAAATAAACTTTGAAACCCCTAAGCCTTAGCACTCACATAGAGCAGTTTAGTAATTACTTCGACCTAAGCAAATTGTGTTCTCAAACAAAAGTGAAATGGATTGAGCTGAAAGCATGAATGACAGAGTAAGGAAGAAATAAATAAGAGATAATCAATAATCCAAAGGAGTCAGGAACTAGCAGAGAAACAAACTTGGTTAGGTTTAGACCAGTGGCTCTCACCCAAGAATGATTTTGTCCCTCGGGAGACATTTGGAATATCTAGAGACAATTTGGGTTGTCACAAATGAATGGGGAGGTGAAAGGGGTTAGGAGTATGCTTCTAGCATATAGTTAATTAATTGATTAGTGGATGGAGTCAGGGATGCTGCTAAATATCCTACAACATCTAAGACAGATTCCCACAACAGTGAATTATCCAGTCCAGAAATGTCAATAATGCCAAGGCTGATAAACCTTGGCCTAGGCTGATACAAATATGAAAAACTGATTGCAGGAACAATCAAGCAAGGATCTTTTACCAGGTACAAAAAGATACTCCAGAGAATATTTCACTTCACTTGTGCTGATCTGAACATCCCAGAATCAAGCCTATTTTTCCTCTATGAGTTTAATAAGATAAATGTACATATCAGTGTGAATGGGTCTAGTTGATATCCAAGACTTCAACCTCAACTGAAAATCAAAGAATATGATCAGAAGTCAATGTATCAGTACCCAAATGTGCAAGGCAATTTGATAAGATTAAGAGTTCTGGATTGGAGAAGTACCAAAATTCTTAGGAATTGCATCCAGATTTAGAGATGATAAAATTGGGGGATTCTCAGCCCATCCAATGAAACATCTGGAAGTCCAAATGAATCCTAACGATGATGGTGGTGGTGATGATTGCAGCTAGTATTAATTCAAAACTTTTCATGGGCCATATACCAAGATAAATTCTTTACATACATGATAATCATGTGGTCATTGTAAACTACTCATTTTACAGTTAAGAAAACTGAGGCTCAGAGAGGTAAGGTAATAATTAGAAAGGGCCAAATTTAGAATTCAAACCTAGGTATGCCTGACTCCAGAGTCTGGCTTTGACCTCTACACTATACTAACATCTTAATGATCCAGAGTATTAATCCAAAAGGAAGACCAAAAAATTTCATTTATTTATGCCTCAATTACTTTAGTGCCTTTGTTCTTTCCTTGATCTCAGAAAACCAACAAACTAGTGGGGATAAAATCCTTTGTCAGACTTCAACCAATCCTTTAAGCCCAGAAGGCTGTGGCAGAAACAGGAGATTTTTATTTGTTCAAGAGATTTTTCACTCCTTTTAACCAGGCCCAATGCAAAGAATAGTTTAATCACATTCTGAGTCCTCTGCTCTGTTAAGAGTCAAAATGAAACCTCTCCCACTTTTCAGACAGACAGAGCTCTCTCTCCTAGAGACTATTCAATGGCAAATTCTATATAAGGACTTGCCACTTTCTATCCACTCCAGGGGAAACAGGTTTAGTGCCTTCTTGATGGGAATTTGAAATCCTCAGATCCCGGACGTCCACTCAAAGAACGATGAGAGCCATCAAAATACTGTAAAATAAATAAGGAAAGACACTGCAAAAACAGTTGTTTGATGAAACAGCTGCTGCCTATACATGAAACACTTTCATACATTATGAAGGACACAGCAGAGCAGGAAATATCCCCTGGATTAGGACACATAAGATTGTATTTCAAGTCACATTTTATCACTTACTGGTCGTGACCCTGGGCAAGTCAATTAACCCTCTCAGAATCTCCATTTCCTCACCGATTAATTGAGAAAAATGGCTTTCCTGCCTAACTCACAAAATTGCAAGAAATAATACATATGGAGGGCACTGTAAATGCTTTATACTTGGAATCCAATTTCATCCATCGCTAAATGTTGGAGGAAAAACATTTGATTAGAAACCTAGGTGCTAGCAGAAAGCATATCATATCAACCCCTCTGTGTCATAATGCCCCTACTTCCACATGCCCATAAGAAGGGGTTATGGAACTGAAGGGGCCTACCCCGACCGCTGTGGTAACATCGCGAGATGGCGCTGGAGCTTCCTCAGTTTGGGTTTCCATCTTTATTATTTTGCTTATAGTCACAGAACCAAATAAGTTACGTGTAGCCACGTACTGTCGTGTTTCATATTTTAGCACATTTCTTAGAGTTACATTTCAAATATGTCCCTGCCCCAACCCACCCAATATGTTAGGGACAGGAGGAAGGGCTCCATAACCTAGTATCTGAAAAGAAGGTGAAGTCGCTCCCACTTCCCATCTGTGATGCAACTACAAACCATAGTTTGGCTAATACCAAAAGTAACAAAAATGTGGGTGGAAAATTGAGCAGATATGAATTCAAGTATTATGGAAATAGTCTGCCTGAATACTCAATCATTTAACATGATGAAAAATGCATTTAAGTTACTAAGGGCATAGCTGTAGTTGCCAGTAGATATGATTTGAAAATTGTCCAAATATCATGGTCCTTTACTCTAACATATGTCCTCTTCCCAATATGAGCTTAACATACCCAGAGGAATGTCTGAAATGAATTAGTTCAATTATGCAGCAATATTTGAAAGTGTGGGCTCTGGATAAAACTACCCAGGTTCATACAGATATTCTACCATGTGTCCCCATGTGACACTGGACCTTAAAGTCACTTAAGCCTTATGGATAAAATGAAGGCAATAATAGTACTTACTTCCTAGGGTCATTGAGAGGATGAAACGAGATCATTGAGACCAAGGATGTAACACCATTCCTCACTTACACTAAGTGCACAAGGTATGTTAATTATGATTAAATGATCAACTCAGAGATCTTCAAGGTCTTTTTTTCCCCTAAATAGGACCTAAAAGAACTCCTAATTCCCCTCAGATACACTTCACTTTTAACATAGTTGCTGAGCACAGATTCAAACAGCACCTGAAGGATAAATTTTCAGAAAGCGAGACCGCCTACATCTAAGCAGCAACATAAGTAAAAACGGCCAATTTGCTAAGAAATCAAACCACAGCAAAACTCAAGGAAAAGCAGGGTTTGGGAAGCAGTTGTTGGACAAAACTGAATTCTTGCAACCTTGGCACTAATGCAGATCAGCCTGAGAGGAGATGATGGGAAGGCAAAGAGGAAGGCCAGACTATAGACAACAAAGAAGGCAACTCTCAGGAGCGAGCAAAGGTCAGAGTCAGACATTACCATCCTGGGGAAATCCCCTGAGGTGCAAACGGGAGCACTGGAGAGAGCAGAACTGACAGGAAAACCAGTATGGTCATGAAAGGTCAAAGGGACTTGAAGGAGGTTTAAAAAACTCACAGTGACTTTTTCAAATGGCAAAGTATTAAAAAGACGCTGGAGATGGGAAAGCAAGGCCCTACCCTAGAAGCCCACCCTGATTCATTTCCTGCCACTCACCACCTCTCCTACTTTCCAAAAGTACAAGATATATAGTCACTTTTGCTATCGCACTTGTATTGAAAATATAAATGTGTTCCAATGCAACTGATATAGTAGGAAACAATTTGAGCATAATCAAATTTTCATTTGCTTATGTGCAATTTCGTCTTCCAGAAACATCAGGTGAACACAGAAAACTGTTCCCATTTTAACAGAGCCATGTAGGGATAGAAAAAACGTACACAAGCACAACATCTCAACATCCACCAGCGACCTTGGCGTTACAACTTTCACTCTGATTTCAGATAACTCTCCTTCCACAATTTCACAATAATGCACAAGCTGCAACCCAGCAGACCCCAACTTTCCACAAGAAAACGTCAGTTTTTTTTCAAAGTAAAGTGCCATATTTATTGTCACATCATGGGGTTTTAAACCATTTAAAATGGTAAAATGTTGCTATCATTTGATTAAGCTCTTTTTTCCCCCAAGTATCATTGATGAAGTTTTCAAGCGTTTACAGCCCTAACTCCATTTTCCCCCAAACCCCGGTTGTTGTTATTGGGTGCTGTTGCATAGCACAGTGATTCTTAGGAATGCATACAATACATTACAGCAGAACTGACAGGACTCTGTCTTGTAGTGACCCATATATATATATATGCTGCTGTTTTACGTAACCATGTAAAATGCCTCCCACTGGCTGGAATTCAGCCCTGCCTCTTGGCCCCGTGCCTGCCCTCACCTCTTCTACCTAAATCCTACTTTCCCTTAAGACTAAGCTCTGGTAACCCCTTATCCAGGGAGCCTTTCCTGGTGGCAAGTCTGGCCACATGCCCTTGCTCTGGGCTCTTGTAGCCTTCCCCATGCATGTCTCTATCACTACACTGACCAAAATATACAGAAATCATACCTTACAGGTGTTGCCACCACTGGTCAGAACCTGAAAAGCAGGAACCTACCTATGTATTTGAGTGTCTTCAACAAGACTCAGGATAGGAACTGAATAAATATTTGCTGAGGTTAATGGAACACAAAACAAAGCATTCTCAAGTGTAACAATATATCTGGCATCCCATGACTCAGCAACAATCTCTCTAGTCTACATTTTCTCAGTAAAAAAGGAAAGAGAAGAAGGGGAGGAACTGAGGAGCATTAAAATAAACTGAGAGGGGGCCGGCTGTAGCCCAGTAGGTAGGGCACCGGTTTACCACATAGGAGGCCCCGGGTTCAGTTCCCGGGGCCTCCTTGAGCGGGCAGACCGCCTTGAGAAAGCAAGCCGCCGTGGACAGGGCAAGCCGCCACGGGCAGGGCAAGCCGCCGTGGGCAGGGCAAGCCCCCGTGGGCAGGGCAAGCCGCTGGTAGGCCGCCTTGCGGTGAGCTGACTCGGCGGGTCACCGCGGCGGGGGGAGACAAGCAGCCAAAGAAGAACGCAAAAATGAACACAGCAAAAATAATCAGAAAGGGGGGAATATGTAATAAATAAAAAATAAATCTTTTAAAAAAATAAAATAAACAGAGTGTTCAGGGCTGCCAAATCAACAAAAGATGAGCAAAATTAAGAGGACCCAATAGAAAAATGCATACAAAAGACGACACATATATTTAATATTCATATTTAGGGAGGAAGGTAACATGTGGGAGAAACATATTTAGAAATAAATTGTAGTTTTCCTATATGAGGAACCTACTCAGTGACCCATGCCAAATTTTTCTGAATAAGTGCTATAATATATTCCCCCCTTACTAATCTTCCTCATCTTTTAAGTAGAATTTTCCATGTACGTTGTGGGAAGGGTAAGGAAGGCTTACCATGACATGAGGTGTGTTTAGGCCAACCAAAGGGTGTATTTCATCATCTTCACTGAATGAAGATTCAAATGAGATGTAATAAAAGATCTTTTTAATTTAGATATCTTAAATAATGAGACTGACTTTAGAAAACTATCACAGATTCATAGCCCACATATAAAACAGCACTCAGAAAAGGACCTAACCCCAATGACTTGAAAGAACTTTTGCAGAAATGAGAACCAGGGCCAAATTTCACCAAATGAAAATTACTCTTTATACTGCTTTTGGAGTTGCATGCTGCATGCAGCGAGGAAAACGTTTGAGCCTAAGATCCACCTCTGCTCATATGTGGACACAAGAATAGGGCAATGTCGAAAAAATACATATAAAGTCTTTCAACTTATTATCCCTCCCCCCCAAAAAATTATCCTCCAACTGATAAGAAAAGGAAAGGGGGAAAAATAGAAGAAAAGGACAAAAAGCATCACAGAGAAATGCTATTAACAAAGGAGAAACATCAATTCACAGAATACAGCAAGTTCCAGCAAAAAGAAAAAAGGCACTCCAAAGGGAAAGAAAATTAAGTAAATAGTATGAATGAGAGTGCAAACAAACCAAAACTGTGCTAAGCAAGCTTTATTTATAAAAGCTGTACAAGATGAGACTCTTTCAAAAAGGCTGCCACAGGCAACTATTGGACCACAAAACCTCAAGGGTGATTTAAATTAACTGATCACCGACCTGACAAAGATGAAATACTCCAGAAAAGAAAAAAAAAAATGTTCCCTTGAATGTAGAGCAGCAAGGTTATACATGGAAAACTGGTTAAAAGGAGTGGACAGAGAAATAGCTATCAGGATCTATTTGTTTCGTTTTTTTTGTTTTGTTTTGGGTTTTTTTTTTTGTAGTATGCCTCCCAAAAAAGCAATCCTCAAGGGCTAAGTGAGCCTTTGGCAAAACAAACAAAACCTTAATCATACCTATATCTGTTATTCTCTTTGATGCCAAATAATTTTTAATGATTTCTAATAGAACTTGAGCACTTTTTCACAGTAGATATTAAGTGCTTTACATATATTAATTTATTGTAAGAATTAAATAAGTGCTGCTTCTTTATAGATAATGAAAATGGGGCCAGGAGAGATTAAAAATCTCTAGGTTTATGAACAGAGTTTGAACCCAAATGATCTAGATCTAAAGTCTATGCTATCACTGTTTATACCAAACAATAAACAGATTACCATTGGGGAGGGGGGAAATTTTTTAAGTTTTAAATTAATATTTGCCAAAAACTATACCTTAAGAATCTATTTTAGAGATGCTGCACAAAACCAACCAACTGTTTTGTTTCCTTCATGCGGTGGTCTCTTATTGCACTTGTATGGCTCAAAGGTAGCATGTGCAGCCAACATGGCATTTCCAGTTATTCAGCTAGAACCATGGCACTGGATCCAAGGGACTTGCCCTCAGTTTGCTGGAGTGCGACAGGGCTTCACTCACCTAGGTAGAAAGATAAGCAGAACATACATGGCCACTAGGATGGGCTTCAAAATGGGAAAACAGCATGCTTTGAATTATAATTTCTCCAGAGACAACACATTTTTCTCTATTCTCAACTGCAGACAAAAGTTCCCTCATTTAACCCTGGGTCGTTTAAACATCGATTTGACAATAGCGGAAGAGTTAACTGGGCCCCCACTTTAACTCACCTTAACAAGCCTCCTCATTCTACTCCTTCTGGGCAATTGCTCTTGGTAAACAATTATGGCATGCTTTCCCCTCCGGGTCTATGGATTCAAGGAGGGAGGGGATAAAGCCAGGTGCCATGCATAAATATGCCTTACAGGTTTCACCACATTTTCAAAAAAAGAATATTTGGGTACTCCATGATGTTAAAGATGCAATGCCAGAAAAGACAGGTTTTTTTTTTAGGTATAGAAGAGTAAGGACACAGTTGGAACCCAGTGCTTAGATCTGAATACCCATATTCAAAAACACAAGAAGATTTTAATATGCCAAACTATATCTCAATAGTATCAACAGCTTAAGTCATCACTGCTTCCAAGAAATCATGCCTGACCCACAAAGGTCAGCCCGGGAGCCCTCAAAGACCTTGTCATTCAGCCTTATCATGGCAAAGCTTCCATTATAGTGTGATTGATAATGCCTGTTACGTGGTCACTTCACTGCTTGGCTCCTTCCCATAGGAGCTCTATACTAGCAGACATTGTGGTCTTGTTCACTATAGATCTGCCATGCCCATATTATAACTGGCACTTAACAGATACGCAGTAAATGTGTTTGCTTGGTTTTTTAATGAATGAACAATACAGACAGATGCTAAACCCAAACTTTTTTTTTTTAAACCATTCGGCATCAGACTCCAGCAACTGCTCTTTTGTTCTTAATTTTTTTTTGTTACATATCCCCCCCCCCACTTTTCTGCTTGCTCTTACTGTGTGTTCCTTTTCCTGTGTTCTTCTATGTCTGCTTCTTGTCTCCCCCCGTTTTGCGGTGACGCGCCGAGTCAGCCCTCCGCACAGGTGGCTCGCCCCACTTGTGGGTGGCTCCATTCCGTTTCGCGGGCGGCTCAGCTCCGTGTTTCGCGGGTGGCACAGCTCCATGTTTTGTGGGCTGCTCGGCTCCGTGATTCGCGGGCAGCTCAGCTCCTGTTTCGCAGGTGACTTGCCATGCCCGTGGCGGCTCCGCCCTGCCCGTGGCGGCTTTTTGCCTTGCCCACTGCGGCTTTGCCCCACCCACGGCGGTTTGCCTTTCTCAAGGCCGTCTGCCCACTCGGAGAGGTCCCCGGGACCAAACTTTTCTTGAGGTCCAAAGATATCAAGAGCTTGAGTCAGATCCTAAGGAACTCAAGACCATAGAAAAGCAATTGAAATTACCACAGATATTTTATGAAATGGGAAAACAAACATTTTAGGAAATGGGCCACATGATGGTACTTCCAGAAGGATGGTTATTAATAGAGAAAAGTGGGAAAGAATGCCAGAAAAAAGGTGATTAGTGAAGATGACAATTCTGACATAACTTTTGGTCCACACTAATATGGGCTAATTTCCAAAGAGAATACAGGTAGCTAGATAATTGGAGAGAGATTCTGCCTTATTTTATTTCTGATTTATATTCTGCTTTATTTGCCTACATTTTATCTTATTGCCTGTTTACCTTGAACTGAACACCAATTTGGAAATCTGTATTTAACTGAGTTTGGGTATTTTAATTTTCTCCTAGTGATGCTGAGATAGGAAAAAAAAGCAGGAGAATAAGCAACATTTTTATAGTTGAAAAATTATTTGCCTCTAATGCCCTTCCCCCAAATTACCATTTATGTATTTTATCTTTTTAATGTGTCTTTTTCTTCACAAAAGTGAGGTCAAATGGTCCTCAGAATCCTTGAACAGACCAATTGTAAAATAATTTCAGTCATACATATTAAAGTTTTCATAGGTACAAAATCCGGAACTTGATAGAAAACTGGGGAGGGGGGGCAGGACGGGGGGAAGGTGTAGATAAAAGGAAAGATAAAAAAGCATTTGCATGATGACACACATCTGTTAACATAAAACCTACAGATATGCATTCTGCTGTTGTGCACTAGTCCCAGCAATAATTGCTTGAGCCACTTGAACCTGCATCCATTTTAACTTGGTGGGTCAAAGACTAGTGTTCACAATATAGCAGTGCTGGGAAGTCTGTCCACACCTCCCATGGGTGCTGAGCACCCATCACCAGCAGCAGATAATTGCACTTGGGAAAGAAACAGTGAAAAAAATAAGCTGTTCCTCTAAGGCACTGGCACATAGAAAATGAGTAGAGGCAGGGTATTTCAAAGGTATTCGTTTACTCATTCAACTAACCAATGTTTTGTAAATTCCTGCCACGTAACAGGCATCATGTGAGATTCTGGGGATATAAAATTAAAACAATTCTTGTTTGCAGAGTTCATAATCTACTTAAGGATGAAAAGATATAGGCAGATAATGTTTATAGAGCAAACACAAATATCCATACTACTGTGATGAGTAGCATTCTATGAGGGATTTTGTTCAGCAAAGAACACCCTAAGAGAAGAAATGGCACCTCAGCTAATCCATAAAAGTTATAGGAATTTGCATATGTGTGCCCATGGCTAATGTTTGTATGGGATGGGAATTAGGTGGCAGGAGTAAAGGGAAGGAAGGGGATGGGAAGACATGGAAAGGAAAGACAAACCAAAACAAGGGACAGCATAAATAAAGATATGAAGGTGAGAAATAACACAGTACAGCTTTATACAACTAAAGGAGAAATTGTGAGGGAAGAGTGGTAAGAAATGGGGCATGACAAATGGGCAAGCCTGATGGTGGAGGGCATTATACAGCATGTTAAGAATCATGGGCTTTTTTCCATAGGAAAGGGAGGGGTAATGAAGGGTTTTAAATAGCGAAGTGGGTCATAGTTGTCCTTGCCTTGATGGAAGTACTTGGCTCAAACTGTACAACTCTAACAAGTCATTTTAGCACCAGGTCCTGGTCAACAAGTGACCTGATCTCAGAAAGAAGGTAAGGAACAGCATAAAACTTGTTAGGTGTGGCAAGGTACTGCTCAAAATGGAAGTCATCCATGTAGTTAGGGGTAGAGAGTAGAGACCTGATTAGGGCCCAGGGGATTCAGGAGAATGGACAAAGCGTGATTAGAATAAAGGTTCCTAAAGAATGTGGGGAGTAACCTCGATTGCCACTAATTAAATACTGTTATACATTGCCAATGGGATAGTATATGTTAAGATGATGGTATGATACAATTTGGAATTATGCAACAAATCCCTTAAAAACATTCATAGCCTTTGGCTCAGTAATTATACATCTGGAAAAATAGTCTAAAGATAATCTAAATTTGGGGAAATGTTTATAGACAAAGATGATAATCACTTCAATTTCATGGCAGCAAATAATTTTTTAAAAAATATCCAATAGGAGGATGATTAAATAAACTGTAATAAATTTATTCAGTGAACTATTACACATTATACTCACTGCAAGTATAATTTTTAAAACACCAAAAAAGCTTCCTTTGCAATACTAAATGGAAAAAAGCAAGATACAAAATTGTATATACTGTGATTGCCTCTTTCAAATATCTACCTGCATATTAAAAAGTGAGTAGGCTAGTATTCGTAAAATGCTAGGAGTATTTAATTTTAAGTTGTGAGAATGAGGGTACTTTTTTCTCAAATATAAGTTTCATATTTCGCAAATTTTCCATATTTTTTACATTGACAAAATGATCTTTATTTTTAGAGCAGTATTTTGGACAGCTGATGCTGGCCAAGATGGAATAAACCCACTACAACCACACATACACACACACAACTAAAAGCTCTAGACAGAACACAAAATGAGCTTGAGAATTCTGGAAAATAAATAAGAGCAGGTGGATTGGGGAGGGAAGTCAAAACTTAAGTAATGACTAGTACTATTGTGGTTTCCTGGTTTTGTTCCCCTTCTTTATATTCCTGCTTTGACCCAAGGGTGTACCTAAATCCCAGAACTGAATAGCAGGAGCAGATAACAAAAACTCTGGAAAAAAAAAAAAAAAAGCCCATCTATTTCAGTCCAGAGCACTTGGAAAGCAGATCCCTACAAACCAGAGTATATAGAAGGATTCCCTCTTTTCTTTTTTTTCCTCATTTTTTCCCTCCCAGTTCTGTGCAGAGGCCACTTCCAGTCGCAAAGTTGCACTACTGCCATAGGTATTGGGCCGGCATCTAAAATTTAGAGTGGAAAAAACATCTGTCAATTCAGAGGAAATGAGAAAATGGACCCCAGTGGTCTGAGGACCATCAGGGCATCTGGCTTTCTTTCTTTCTCTCTCTCTCTCTCTCTCTCTGGTTGCTTCGCTCCAAAGCTGTTCACAATTGTGCAGAACTGTACAAGACAATAGGGTACTAAATTAAGAGAAGCACCCACCTTTTTGACCAAAGATACAGGAAAAAGGATCCTCAAAAATCAGAAATTATCAGAGAAAATCCTATGAGGAAAGAGCTGGAGAAGGGTATCCTACAATTCTTTGTATGAACCAACACAAATCCCAGCTTGACTTCCAACACACACTTGCATGCTACAGACACAAAGAAACATAGCAAAGACTTTGTGAACTGGACCATGATAAAATCACTACTCAAGCCCAGATAAACCTCAAAATGACAAACGTGCAAAGGAGACCCAAAGCACCACAGCAAAGAATTTGAAGCCAAACTGGCACTGGAAAAATCACCCCCTGAGGATGAGACAGAACATTCTAAATGGAAATGTAAAAATGAAAAATTGAGAGTAACAACTCGTATAACTAAGTTTAGCCAGGTCATAGGAAACAAGGTAGAGATGCAAAAATCTCTGTAAGTAGAAATAAGCAATTGGAAATAATTTTTTAAAGTATCAACGATGTCATCCTCAAAAATAAAATATTTAGGTAAGTATAATTTTAACAAAATATGTAATATCTGTATGCTGAAAATTATTTTTAAAATCTGATGAAAAGTAAAGAATAACTAAATGGAGAGACACAACAGGTTCTTGGATTAGAAGACTCAATATCGTTCAAATGTCACTTTTCCTCAAAAAGGTCTAGGTAGTCAATGCAATCCCAATTGAAATGTAAGATTAGTTTTTTTTCAGATTTTGACAAGCGGATTCTAAAATTTATATGGAAAGGCAAAGGAACCAGAATAGTCAAGACAATTTTGAAAAAAGCAAAAAAAAACAACAAAAAACAAAAACAAAGTTGGAGGACTCACACCGCTTGATTCCAAAGCTTACTATAAAGCTATAATAATCAAGAAAGTATGGTATTTCCAAATGATAGACACATAGACCAATGAAACAGGAAAGACCAGAAATAAAACTACAAAAATATGGCCAATTAATTTCTATATATTTTTATTAGAGGTTGTGAACTTAGAAAACAATCATGGACATGTGTGGAATTCCCATACAACACACCTCCACCAACACACTATGTTGTTGTGGAACATTTGTTACAGATTATGATGTATCAGACCATCACCAACAAATATGGTCTATAGCATACATTTGGAATAATTTTTCCTTACCCCACCTATTATTTCATTAACACAGTGTATCTTTGGCATTGATGCAAGAATATTACAGTACTGTTTAGTCCATAGTTCACAATAATTGCATTTTTCCCGTGCTTCTCTACATTCTTTCCACCTTGCAATAGTGACGTACATTTGTTCTAGTTCATAGAAGGACACTCTTGTATTTGTACTGTTAACCACAATTCTCATTCACCTCTGGGTTCACTATGTTATTCAGTCCCTAAATTACTCTCTAGCTTTCTTTCAATTGACATTTACATCCCTAGAAATAAAACCACAAAATAAGGCCAATTAATTTATGATAAGAATGCAAAGGCAATTCATTGGTGACTGAAGAGACTTTTTAACAATTGGTTATGGAATTAGACATGAATGTGCAAAAAAAAAATGAACATTGACATATATTTATACCTTAGTCAAAATTAACTGAAAATGGATCACAGAGCTAAATATAATTGATTTTTAAAAGTCCTTATAAAACTTTTATAAGAAAACATAGGAGAAAATGTTTTCAACCTTGGATTAGGCAAGTAGTTCTTAGATACAACACCTTAAGTATGATTCAAAGAAGAAAACACTGACAAATTGTACTTCAAATTAAAAACTTTTTGGTCTGCAAAGGACCCTGTTAAGAGAATTAAAAGACAAGCCACAGATTGGGAAAAAATATTTGCCAATCACATAACTGAAAAAGAATTTGTATCTGTAATATATCACAAACTCTCAATTCAACATTCAAAAAACAAAATTTTTTAGAAGTGCAAAAGATTTGAACAGATACTTCATTAAAGAGGATACATATAGATATCAAATAAGCACATTAAAAATTCTCAGCATTAGTAGTCACTAGTGAAAAGCAATTTAAAGCTACAATGAGTTACCACTACACATCTATTAGAATGGCTAAATTTTAAAATTAAAAAATTGAAAATGCTGGAAGGAGGCACAGCAACTGTAGCTCTCATACTGGCTGGTGCAAGGAATTCAAAATGTTACAGCCACTTTGAAAAAGTTTGGCAATTTCTTATAAAGTTAAATATACACTTACCATATGATCCAACAATCTCACTCCTAGGTACTTACTCAAGAGAAATAAATAATTACATTCACACAAAAACCTGCATGCAAATGTATGTATATAGAAGACTAATACATAATTGTCCAAACATGGAAGCCTCCAAATAAATGTCTTTCAACTGGTGAATGGGTGGGCAAACTAAGGTACATCCATACAAAAGATTACTGAGCAACAGAAAGGCGCTATTTATATACACAGCAGCTTAGATGAATCTCGAATGCATTATGCTGAGGAAAAGCAGCCTGAACTCAAAAGGTTGCATACTATATCATTCCATTTATATGAAATTCTGAAAGAGGTAAAATTACAGGGAAGGAGAATAAATCAGTAGTGGCCAGGGTTTAGAATGAGAATGAGGTTTGACTACAGAGGGGCAGTATGGGGGAATTTTGGAGGATGAAGAATTATTCTGAATCTTAATTGTGATGGTAGTTACATTACTCTATGTGATTTGTAATAATTCATAGAACTATATATTAAAAAGTGACTTTTACTGTGTGTAAAATTGAAATTTAAATAACTTCTGTTGCCTTTCATTTAGCTATAGGTCTCCCAAATCCTATAAGAATATGCTGCAATCACTTTCGGAACAAGAAAACCAATAAGCAAGCACACACACGGGCACATGTGTACACACACATACACGCACAGACACGCATACCAACAACTTAATCACAGCGCCATCAATTAGCATTTTTACATTTCAACTCCTTAACAGTGAAGCAAAATATATGTGCTGGTATAATTAGGCTCAAGATGCATATATATAAAGTCCTGCTTTATTCTTAATCTAGCTCTGCAAAGTGTAATGCTTATTTACCATTAGAAAAGCAAAGCCAAGATAAATAAAACACTTCAGTAAAAAGGTGAGTTTTCATCTAACAGAAACGAGAATTCCAAGCTACTGAATGTTGTTCAGAATTGAATAAGGATGGCAGAGGAAAAGCCAATGTCACCAGAATTTCCACCAAAACATGCCTTACTATGGCAATTCTGCTTTACGCATTACCTGAGATAACAATACCCGCAGAATTTTATCTTCTTTCTACACACATCCATAAGCCTTTGAAATAAAAAGCGCAAAACAACAACAACAAAAACACCCAGCCAATCACAGCCAACACACAGCATCGGACAAATAAAAGTTATCACAAAATTGAAAGCTTTTAAATTTTTTTTTTTAAAAACAAGCCCTTTATTATGAAAAACATATTTCAGCTCATCAAATAACTGCCATTATTTCAAAAGAATGTTATGCACGCTGGCAACAACACAAGGTCTTAACTGAGACACCTCAGTGCAGTAGCCCTTTGCAGCTTGCAAGCTGCCTCTCATACCAGCAGAGAGCTGAGCCTTCATTTACAATCTAACTGGGGTTGCCCACGTGAAGCTCCAGAATGGGGAGCGTACCATGTAAAAGGCCAACCTAACAGTGACAGATTAGGAGAAATGAATCAGTTGTCCACCATTGCATATCAAGATTTATATCGCACTATAGGAAGAGGTAAAAAGTCTAAATTCTAGGATGTCACCCTGAAGAGTGAGAGCGACAGGAAAACAATGGCAGGCACATCAACAAAGGCAGGCACGGAAGTATGACCCCAGTCCTGGAGAAATGCTGGGGATTAGCACATTAGCATTTGCCTTCCTGATTCTAATCATCACTAGGATTCTCTTCTGCATCAGGGTTCATGGTGGCAGCCCCTCGGGGCTCGGTTGCAGGTTTAGGTTTGGAGAAAAACAGCACTTCTCATTTTCTCTTCCATATTTGCCTCCAGTGGTAAAGATAATCGCTCAGTTTCATATGAGAGAGAAATATAAATACATTAATATAACTGTCACATACACTATCAATGAATATATTATATACAGTAGAGGTGCATGAAAATGAATACTGACATCAATTTTGTTTTCTTACTCTAACCTAAACCTTTAGTTCTTTCGTAATGAGAGCTGTTAGCAAGTAAGAAGAGGGATGAGCTGTACCCACTCCACACCAGGCCCTTTTTGCATCCACTACCTCATTTAATTCTCTCTACAACACAATAGGTGTGCTATTGTCTCTCCTCTACAGATAAGGATCCAGATCCAGAGAGGGAAAGCTAGTTGTCCAAAATTAAAGAGTCAGGGCAGGATGGGGCCTGAAATCAAGCCACAAGTATGATGCCAAAGAGTTTTTCTTATCACAATCTGCTTCCTTAGCACTAAGATAAAGGTTCCCCTCTTGCCAGTCACCTTTGAAGGGCACCAGTGGAAGGTCATCATGCCAGGAAGGGGTTTGCCTTGCTTAGTTTCTTGATAGTGACACCAAATGGAATTCCGAAGGCCTGAATTGTTATGGTTTTTTGGTAGCACCAAGTGCAGTGTCCGACACACAGCAGGCACCGAAGAAGTGTTTACTAAATTGAATGCAATTCACGTGATGAACTACACAATAGAAACATCCGAAACACACCAATGACACTGGAAGAAGCTGTGCCTTCTGAAACATTCATGCAAACAGCACAGAAAAATAAAAGGAAGAAACATAGACTTTGGCATCGGAGACAGATGGGTTAAAAAACCAACTCAGCCACTTCCTAGGGGCTTAAATCTTTCTGCAGCGCAGCCTCCTTACCAGTAAAATGGGAATTATAACACATCCTGGGATTGCTCTCAGGATTAAAATAAGAATGTACGTGATTAACTAACAGAGTACTTAGCACACAGCAAGTGACCAATAAGTATTTTCAGAGTATAATTTTTCTGAACTTTTCCATAATTTCCATAAATGCTAGAACAAGTGCCTCTGAAGAAGAATCTTATGTA
>PVKH010007192.1:0-20415 GCA_004027955.1 Chaetophractus vellerosus | reverse complement strand
GGGTTCACACTCAAAGGAAAGGGGTTACGATTAAGAATAGGTTTTTTCTGGGGTGCATAACTCAAGCTGCCACAGGATCCAATACTACCTCAAAAGAATAATACACTTGACCAAATAAGATTTTTTCCAGTGATGAAAAATTGGTTCACTACCAGGAAATCCAATATATATCACCATAGTAACAGAATTAAGAAGAAATATATAGTTATCTCCATAGTTGCTGAAAAAGCCTTTGACAAATTCAATACCCATTCCTGAGAAAAAGCACGCAAGAGAATAGAAATTGACAGATACATCTAAGGTATAAATAGGTAGGTGACCAGATAGACAGACAGACAGACAGATAGACAGACAGACAATCTAGGTCTATCTAAATAAATGCACAGAGGCAGAGACAGACAGAGATCTGGTTATACCTTAGTCCTAAGGCCAGCCTCATACATAACAGGGAAACACTGGAGTTATTTCCACTAAAATCAAGAGCACAGAAAGTTTGTTTACAAGCTCCATTATTTTTTCACAGTATACTAGGCATACTAGTCAGTGCAATTAGAAAAGAGATATCACTTAGAAGCACAGTAAATGGAAATAAAGAAGTACAACTATCTCCATCTGAAGATGACAAGATAGCATACCTGGGAAAACCTAGAGAATCAACTAATAAACTAAGGCATCATAAAATGACATATGAAATTCCGAAATCAACAAACTCCAAATGGATCTGAGCTCTAAATATATGATATATAAACATTAAATTATCTGTCTGCTAGAAGAAACCGTGGTTCAATTCCTCTATAGGCTTGCAGTGATTTAAACATCATATAACGGAATGCAACCAAGCACCAATGTAGACTTACTGCAAGGCAAGAACGTGTACACTGATGTGAAGAGAGTGGTCACCAGAGGTTCTGAGGGGAGGGGCAGGGGAGAATATGCGTTTTTAGGGCATTGGAATTGTTCTGCATGATATTGCAACGGACACAAGCCATTATGCATTTTGTCAAAACCTATAAAATTGCATAAGGCAAAGGGTAAACTATAATATAAACTATAGACCATGGTCTGCAGCAATGCTTCAATATGTGTCCCTCAATTGTAACAAATGTACCACACTAATGTAAGATATTATTAATAGTGGAAAAGTGGGGGTGGGGGGGTTGAGGTATATGGGAATCCCCTATATTTTCTTTTTTTGTTGCTGTTACATATCCCCCCCTTTCTGCTTGCTCTTGCTGTATGTTCATTGTACGTGTGTGTGTGTGTGTTCTTCTACTTCTGCTTTTTTGTTTACCCCCGTTGCGGCGACGTGCCGAGTCGGCCCACCGCGTAGGCAGCTTGCCCCGCTCATGGGCGGCTCTGTTCCGTTTCGTGGGCGGCTCAGCTCCATTTTTTGCGGGCTGCTCGGCTCCAGCTTTTTTTCCGCGGGCAGCTCTGCTCCATTCGCGGGCGGCTTGCCCTGCCCATGGCGGCTTTTTTTGCCCTGCCCACGGCAGCTTTGCCCCACCCACGGCAGCTTGCCCCCTCAAGGTGGTCTGCCCGCTTGGAGAGGTCCCCGGGAACCAAACCACTGGGCTACAGCCCACCTCCCCTATATTTTCGATGTAACTTTTCTGTAATCTAAAACTTCTTTTAAAGTAAGTTGTGGTTCTTTTTTTTTTTTTTAAATCACATAACAAAATAGGAAGAAACCCAGCCTAGTGTTCTCACTCCCCTAGAGTTTAAAAAGATTCTGCAACTGTGTAAATGTGAACTATTTTCTAAACAGACTGGTATGTCTTCATCTATTTCAAGAGAAAAATTTTAAATTAGATAATGTGTTTTTTCTTAAATTTAAAGTAACTTCTATGCTGATTGTCTTTACAGGACTACTAATAAGAGACCAATTGTTATTCAAGTAAAGCCAACAATTAGTACTCATATAAATATACAATTAGGGCATTCCAGAATTCCCTGAATGGAAAGAAATTTTAGCTCATAATGCTTTAACAATGTTGGACCATTAAGAAAGTTTCAAATGCTAGCAAAAAGTGATAGGAGCAGGGGTTCCCTAAATTATGAATTAAACTATTGGCCTTAGCTTATAATCGACAAGGTTAAAAAGCCAAGAAACGGAAGTTGATATTACGCTAACAAAAAGAAATGGGAAATGGTAAGTCAACTTAGATACTTTAAAATAAGCAAATTCCTTCTTAGATTTGGTATATAAATATAGAATAATGATATAAGAATAAGTTCTGATAATACTCTAAAGCAATGTAAATTAACATTCTTAATCAATGTAAATCATCAATAAATTAGACTGGTTTAACAAGCTCTTGTTTAAAAAAGCACATATTTTCTCCCGGATTTTATCATAGCATTAAAAAGTATATATTAAGCCAGTGGTCTTCTCTCCCTCCCTCGTCCTCTCTCCTCTCCTCCTCTCAGCTCCGTTCCTCAGTCCTAGCCTTCCTCTCACCCACGCTCCCTTCCTCCCTCTCTCTGGGCTCCTCACTACCCTCTGCACCCTATCCCCATCCCCTGGCCTCTCAAGGGGTCTTCTTGGTTGATAGTTGGTGAACACACCGGCTGCCTCCTTCACTGCCGGCTCCTCCTCTGCCCTCCACCTCCTCCTCTCCCACCACTTTTCAGCACCCCCTGCCTCTCTCTCTGTTGCCACCTGCACAGCTGAGGGCCCAGAAAGATGCCAGAAGAGAGACCTATATTTTATTTTAAACTATTGGGAGGTAAATTTTAACCAGAGAAGCTCAATTGGTGACCAAATCTTGCCTTGTGTTGGGGATCATAACCCAAGAAAAACTATAAAGGCACGATAAGGGTCAGAATCCCTTGGTCTAGGACTATTTGAATATTTACAAATGTACTGCATTCACCTGCCCAAATCACAACACTTTAAATGTATTTTAATCATAGCTTAAAAGAGACTGGGTAGATTGGCTAGCATTCTAACTCTTGCAAAATGATTATGAATTAGGCTTTTATCACCTGGGAAGCATTCAACATTCATTAGTGACAAAATGGAATGCCTAAGAAACTATAAAGAGTTCTCTCATTAAGATAGAATATTATCCCCCAAGCTTTGGAAAGATAGAATAAACTAATGGTATTTTAAATCAAAACTATACAGATTTTCATATGACTTTAATCTACCTGGCATAAAATGCTACCCATAATCCTAATGATACACAATCTACCCCACAAAATTTCCATAAACTCTCCCTATGTAAATTTGCTGCAAGTAAACCTCTGAGGCGTGGATTGACTCCTCTGATGATAGACTGTACTTTGCTACATTCGATTACATCAGGGATTGTCAAAAATTAATGTCCTATACAGAGAGATTAGTGCAGCAGTTGCAAATTACATTTCCCAAAGAGACAGCACTAGAAATGCACTACACGATATACTTCCAGGAGGCTGCATGTATTGGAAAAGACACCAGTAAAGGTCGGCCTTAGCAGCACTTGGGAAAGAACCACACTATGTCCTTTTAGACGCAAACACTGCTCTTGAGTTCCAGGACACACTCCCATAGAATTACGCTTTGTGCTAAGGATGCTACAGACAGGAAATACAAGTATACTTAAGATCTAACACTGCAGAACTCCAAAAGGTCTATGGAAGCAAATGAGTTCTGGAGGTAGATATCTAAGCCAAGAATTTAGAGTTCATGTAGATGGAATCCGGGATGGACTGCTTCCTTTGAAGACTTTTGGATCAAGATCCATGATAGAACAATGGCCCTATATTTGGACTTTGTCTTCTCTTTCTCTCACTACTCACCATATTCTTTCCACTGTATTTTTTCAAGGTACTAGACTATTAAAATTGCCAATTCTTTTTTGCCCTTCTCTCGATGGCTATTATTCTGCAAAACCTTTAAAATCCTTAATTCTCAAATAATTGCAATGACTTGCAATCTTTCCAACTGTTGAATCTGTCATCTGGTCCTAAATCCCACTATTAGAATTAACTTCCATGCATCAACACGCCTTAATTGGACCTAGGCCTTACCAGTTAGCTGCTGCTATTTGTTACAGAGCTTCAAAGAAATTCAGAGGATGCAGAGGTATAAAGGGTTGCATTATGGCATTGCACTGTGGCTTTAATTCTCATTTCCCTGATGAAAACTGTGGTTGAACACCAATGTATCTTCTTGCCCTTAGGACATCTTCTTATGTAAAATGCCTGTTCAGGTTCCTAAACCATTTTTTAACCTTGGGTTATCTTTCCTTATTGATTTGTAGTTCTTTACATATTCTGATAAGAAGCCTTTTGGAGTTGTTTGTGCCATAAGGATCTTCTCCCAATCTGTGACTTTCCTTTTCATTCCCTTAATGGTGTCTTTTGATGAACAGAAATTCTCAATTTTAATGTATCTTTCTCTTTAGTGATTTTGCATCCTACTTAAGAAATATTTGTCTGTCCCAAAGTCATAGAGATAATCTATGTTTTCTTCTAGGTTCTTTAATGTTTTATATTTCACATTTAGAAAATTAAATTTTACTATGGAGTGAACTAAGAATCAAGTTTCTTTTTTCATGTGGATTTCAAGTTGACCTGGCATCATTCATTGGGAATATCACCCTTTGCCCACTTCCCTGCAATGCTGCTTTTATCATAACTCATGTTCATTATGTTTGGCTCTATCTTTGTACCAATACCATAAAATAATAATTATTGTGGTTTTATAATAAGTTTTACTACCTGGTAGAGGGGTCCTCCAAAATTGTCTTGGATATTCATGGTCTTTTGCATTCCCATATAAATTTTAGAACTAATATGTTACTTTCCACAAAGAAACACCCGCTGGGGTTTGGATTGGAGGTACTCTAGTTCACTAATCTTGTCTTCTGCTGTTTCCAGTCTGTTGCTATACCTATTCGATGAATTCTTAATTATAAATATAGTATTTTTCAGTTCTGGACAATCCATTTGATTTTTTCTATGGATTCCAATCCTCTGTTGAAATTCTCCATATTTTTATCTATTTTTATACTTTCTCTATATTCTTAAACATTTCACTCCAATAACTGAATCATTCATGCATGTTTTGTTATCTATTTCTCACTCTGTTTTTTTTCTTTTTGTTTGTTTGTTTGTTTAGCATGCCTCATAAATATTTATTGGCTACCAACATTACCAATAATGTTACATACTCCTCCAAAAAGGGTTAAGGTTTTGTGTTTGTCTGCTGGGTTTTTGTTCATTCAATTGTTTATTGTTGTTGTGTTAGTTGTTGCTTCATTTGGTTTTACTAGCAGGTAGAGAACCAGTAGACCACTTGCTCCTGCCAAGTCTTTGTTTTAGGCTTTATTAAGTCTGGTCTACTTTAATTTTCTTTTACTATTGGAACACATCATTAACTCCTAAAACATAAGTTTCCTTCTGGATTGTGGCCATTACTCTTAGAGCCTCAGCAGAAAGCTCAGAGTATTTACCAAGGTGTTTTTCTTGGGGAGGTGTAACTTGAATCTATCTCTTGCCAGAACTGCATTGCTGCTGAAATCTCTGCTCAGCTCTTTTGCCTCCCAGCTGCTGCTCTCTGCTGGGTTTCTTTGAGACTCACTCTGTACAGGTGCAGCTTAGGAGCTGGCCAACAACTTGAGGGAAAGTTGTACACAGGTTTTTGGACTCCTTCTCTGTAGTTTCCTCTTCAAGATCTCTTCCCCTCTCTTGGATATTGTCCAGCTGCTTTGTGGCCTTGAACTCTGACCTCTGTGCCTGCAAAGCAAAGCTGTCACCTTCTGATGCATTTCCAAAAAAAGGTTCGCACATGTAACAGGTTATTAACAGTGGACACAAACCATCCCCCCAATCATATACACAGGTTTTCCGGGCCAGTTTATTCCTAAATTACACTGACATCCCTTGCCATTTTTTTCTTCCAGTCACTTTATTAACTGGAACATTGACCTGGATGCATGAAAGGTTAACACTGGAAAGGATCATATAGATTTCCATTCCATCAGCTTCATTTCCAATGTGAGGAAGATAAGTCATACCTAGAGATTAAATAACTGGCCCAAAATCTCTAATGCTTTACTAATCAAATAACTATCTACTTCCAAAGCCTTATAAGAACCCTCTTTCAATGAGCTGCATCTTTTCACTTTCTTCTCTCTCATTCTAATAAGGCTTTTTAAATTGCTCATGAATTTTTCTAGTTATCACCACAAAGTGACAAATCTATGTCTCACCATTTAATGGCATTGTTCTTGAAAAACTTATCCCTAAAAGTATGATGGTTGTCTCAGCAAATTTTGATAATATTAGCCTCACTGCTGTCCCCACCCTTGAAGCGATATAATAAGGATTATTTCTCCAGCTTAATCTAAGAGATTGTTTGTCTCAGCTCGGGAAACACTATCACAAGCTAATTCATTCAGTAGTTGAGACAAGAATAGATAGCATATGGCTTCACTCTGCAAATGTGGTCTCAATCCATTATTTTAAAAAAACAAACACAGCAACACATTCTATGTTTTTGCCACTGTGGACTTAATGTCCAACAAACAAAATCTATACATGGTAACTGTCACATAGAAGTTTCTTTCATTTCTTTTGGAAATAGACAACTTAGCCCACAAATTCATTCTCCTCATCAGGAAAACATAGCTATTGTTAGAACTGGAACTAGACTGTAAGGAAGAATGAATGCGAAGGCAGGCAGCTAAGGTAAAGTTTCTATTTTTTCTAAGCATATAGGAACAAAAACTTTTTTTTCCCACTGATATCCATAGGTAATTTACCAAATAAGTAAATTTTAAACAGAAGTTACAGAAAAAAACTGCTATATGTAGACTGAAACCCAAGTCCTTTCCTTCCTGGCCAAAGAACTAAGCAAAATTTCCCAGCCTCCTTTGTAGATGTGGCCATGTAACTATGTTCTAGTCAATGGACTGGGTCAATTCCAGTCCGGGCCTATAAAGATGTCCCACCCATGATCCTATACTCTCCTTCTCCAGCTGAATGAGAGAAGAACAAGTCCCAAGAAGGTGGTGGAATCCCATGATGGAAGATTCCTGGAATCCACAAATTATTTTCCACAATGGATTATTTCATGGGTGAGAAATAAGTTTTAATTGTGTTAGGCACCTGAGAGGTCAGAATTCATCTGTTATAGAATCAGTGTTACATTTTTAAACATTTTATTGAATATAATACATAAACATAAGTACAATGCACAAAATCTAAGTGACAGCTTGCTGAATTACTGTAAAGTTAATACCCATGTGATCGATCACATACAGGCCAATAAATGATCATTTTTAGCACCCCCAAAAGATCCCTGAATGATTCTTCACTATCCAATCCTCTAAAATTAACCACTATCCTGACTTTTATGACAATTATTACACTGCTTTTCCTTATACTTTCAACTATCCAAATATGCATCACTAAACCTACAGTTTAGGTTTACCCGTATTTAAATGTATATAAATGAAACAATGAGTAAGCATGCCTTTGGATCTGGTTTCTTTCCCTCAATATTTTGTGAGATTCAGCCAAGTTGTTGTATGAGACTATAGCCCATTCATTTTCATCAATGTATAATATTCCTCAAGGAATATAGCACAATGGATTCATGTATCCCACTGGTGATAGACATCGGAGTAGTTTCCAGTCAGGGTCTATTACATAATATAGCTATGATAATGCTTTGAACCTACATCCTGGTGCTCGTGTGCATGTATTTCTTTTGGGTATATTCCTAGGAGTAAAATTGTGAGATATGAGATATTCGTATAGTTATTATTAGGTAATGCCACGATATTTTCTAATTGTATCAATTTATGCACCCACCTTCATTTTCCCATGCTACTCATCCTCATCAATGTCTGATATTAAGTCAAATGCTTTCAATTTTAGTCATTCTGAGATTATGAAGTAGTGTCCCATTGTGGTTAAGCCCTTTTCGTGTGTTTTCTGGCCACGTGGATAAACTTCTCTTGTCCAGTTCTCTATTGTGTTTTCATTTCCTTATTAATCTGTAGGAGTTCAATGTATTTTTTTTTTTCCTATCTGATTGCATCATCATCTTTTTGGTGCTTTGCTTCGCCACATGGGGGCCTGAGCCTCTCTGCTTCACGCAGGTCTGGGATGCCTTTTTTCTTTTTTTCTTTTTTTTTTTTTTAACCAGGAGTTTCCAGGGATCAAACCCAGGTCCCCCATATGGTAAATGGGAGCTCAATTGCTTGAGCCACAGCCGTTTTCCATCAATGTATATTCTTGATACAAGCTGTTTGTTAGCTTAGGTTGTATTAGTCAGGGTTCGCCAAGGAAACAGAATCTACAGGATATATAGGTAATATATTATAGATGTATATATTGTATACATGTATATATTGTGTACATATATAATGTAAATACTATGAGATTTATTTTTATTATAGGATTTGGCTTACATGACTGTGGGGATGGGTAAATCTGAATTCTCTAGGGTAAGCAACAAGGTGGAACTCCAATGAAGAATTTGAACAAATTCCCCAGGAAAAGCTGGCCTGCTGAGATAGAGATGGAAATTATGTCTTCTGGCTGCTAAAATCATTAGGTCTCCCTTTAAGGCCTTCAACTGATTGGATGAGACTTCTCTCATTGTTAAAGGCAGTCTCCTTAGTTGACTGTAGATGTAATCAGCCATCGATGCAATCAACTTTTGATCATTTAAATCCACAAAATATCTTCACAGTAGCAATCAGACCAGTGCTTGCTTGGCCAAACAACTGGACACCATAACCCGGCCAAGGTGACGAATGAATTTAACCATAACATGTATTTCAAATATCTTCCCTATTCTATGGCTTGCCATTTCACTCTTTTAATGAATTACTAGGATTGTCTGTTCCTAGGGAAAAATAATTGTTTCCTTAATGATAATGGTTTATATTTCATGCTTAAAATTCTTTCTCTATCCCAAGGTCATGAAAATGTTCTCCCATATTATCTTCTAAATGAGCTATTGTTCTACTTTTAACATTTAATTCCATCTGGAATTGTTTTTGCATATGGATTGACAAATGGGCAAAGTCCAATTATTTCTTTCCAAATGAAAATCGAATTGTTCCAGTAGCATTATTGAAAGATCCTACTTTTTCCACACTTCTGTGTGGATGACTTCATTTTATATGCTTGTTTACCTTTGGCATTTAAATTGCATTATGGAGATTTTAGGATCTTGTATATCTCTTATTCCAGTTGTATAGCTAGAATATGTATTCTTCTTTTTTTTAAGATTATTTTATTTATTTATTTCTAACCCCCTCACTGTTTGTGCTCACTGTGTCTATTCGCTCTGTGCTCTACGTGTCTGCTCATCTCTTTAGGAGGTACCAGGAACCAAACCTGGGAACTCCCATGTGGGAGAGAGGTGCCCAATCACCTGAGCCACCTCAGCTTCCTGCTTTGTTGTGTCTCTCATTGTCTTTCTTCTTTGTGTTTCTTTATTGCATCATCTTGTTGGATCATCTTGTTGCGTCAGCTCACCACGCCTGCCCGTCACACCAGCTTGCTGTCTTGCTCGTCTTCTCCAGGAGGCACAGGGAACCAAACCCAGGACCTTTCAAGTGGTAGGTGGGAGCTCAGTTGCTTGAGCAATATCTGCTTCCTGAAAATGTATTCTTTTACAGGCATTCAGTAAGCTGATCTAACTATTCGAGGAGTAGAGGCAAAAGGTGGCTTAGTAGGCAGCTTTAATTCACTCTCATAATATCCTTCAGCTCTCCCCTTGTGACCCCCAATCATCCTAAGTAAACAAGGTTGCAGTACAAAAATGACATGCTTCCTATGCAAATGGAATTTCAAAACAAGTTCCCATATCTCAATTTCAACCATATTATTGTTCCAAACTCCTCCACGTTTCCTGGAATGCCCAAACCTGGTTTATTTTCCAGGGAAGAGAGTAAGAAATATCTCGACTATATTGCTCTGACATTCTACCATCATCTTCTATCCCCAATGGGTGGCAAAGGATATTTTCAAACAAATTTATAATAAATTGGTATCAGGATGATAAAAAACATCAGTCATCTACAATGCTGGAAAAAAAAAAAAACACGGACAATTCCATCTTTGTCCCTAGGTCATCCCCTAGGAGAAACAAGGAATAAACATTTAATAGCAATTGCTGACATTAGCATTGTGCTAAGCATCTCATACATGTTTCTCTATCCTGGAAACAACTTTGCAGTATAGCTATCATCATCCTCAGATAAAACAATTGAGGTTCAAATGTTCAAAGCATGGAGGCCAATGACAGTAGCAAAGTAGTGTGAATGTAATTAATACTATTGAATTGTACACTTAAATTTAAAAACAAAACAAAATAGAAAGGCCAATCCAATGTCCAGGTAGAATTCAAGTCAGGTGTCCAAGACCCTTCTCTATGTGATGGAACCATACTCTTGAAAGCCCGTCAGATCAGGAAAGTGGCCCTTTCAGCACCGCCCATGTCTTTCAAATCCTGTATTCCAGTCATTAAAGAAATAGTTATTGATCATCTACTATGAGCCTGGAATACCCTAACCACTGGGAAAACTGCATCAAATAATACAGATAAGATCCTTGTGCTCATAAAGCTTATACTCTAGTGTAGAAAAAGATGTAACAAAATAAATAAGATTCTTTTAGATAGGGGCAATTGTTATAAAGAAAATAGAATGGAACATGAGGGTTAATTGAGATAAGATAGCCAAGGAAGACCTTCCTAAAGAGGCCACTTGAAAGCTTGTTCTAAAATGAAGTAGTCCCGAGCCAAAGACTTAAGGGAAAAGAGCTCCCCACGGAGGCGACGACAGGTGCACAGGCCCTCAGGCAATGCGTCCAGACCTCAGACGTCCAGTGCTTTCACGTTCTCTCCCTCTTGTAGAAGCCTCAATGGAAAATAACTTTTAAAAAACTGAGAATGTTGCCCTTCTCAGAGGTCCTTGTATTTTACCAGGAGGAAAAGCTTTAATATAAATATAAGTATACATTGTGGGATTCCTCCAATGAGGGGAAGCCGTCACAGGCGGTCAGCATCTCTCTGCACACAAGAAGAAACTTCTACCCACCCAGCTCCATTCGGGCCTCCTCAGGATTCTCAGTGAAGGACATGTATTTTGACACCAATTTCACACATCCGAAGCAGGAACTGAAGAACTTGGTAAGGCACGAAAGCTTTTCTCAGTACAGGATATTCCCAGTGCACCAATTTGCCATGTCCCCAAGCTTTGTGCATTGGTTTTTCTGGGAACTGAAACTGCGTTTCCCTGTAGTATCAATGATATAATTGTGTGCATTAGACTCCTGGGCAAGTCTACAAAAGCCTCCCCAACTTGAAATGCTGATAGTCTATAAATTCGCAATGGAAAACAGAACTATGTCACAGAGCTAGCGCATAAGTGGGGAAATATCATGTAAGAGCTTCAGGTCAGATCTGATCAATAGATGTAGGGTAGGGCAGAGAATTCGCATTTCCAACAAGCTTCTAGGTAATGAGCTGCTGCTGACCCAGGGACGGAGACACTTTTAGAACCACTGTTCTAAACACAGAAGCTTCGAGCCAAAAACAGCTCTCAAATCGTGCAGCAGGCACTGCCGTTGGCCTTGCTAAGCTGGGCACTGCCGTGGTGCCTACGGCTGCTGTGTTACTGACCGATCGCTAATTCCATGTGTGAGGGCCGGGAAGGACCTGTGTGCCAGACAGCAGACGTTCGCAGTGTTCCCGGGTGTCTGAAGGCAGGTAAAAGGATTAGTGATTCTTTCCAGATTCTGTATGAGTCTTCCAGTAAAGAAAAAATAATTTCTGGGGCTATCCAGGTAATTTTAGAAGTTGACTTAACCCTTTTAGACCACAAATACACAGTTTGAAAAAGTGTCACCTCATAGCTCATTAGCCAACATGTATTCTGTGCCGACTAATTGTAAGACACTGATAAATAGGAGATATGAGAGAGAACAGAGTTATTTATTCTAAAGGGAGAGAACGTCATGAACATAAATAAACTCATTGTATCTTAAACGTGTCCTAAGAGTAGTACTTGGAAATGCAATGAGAGTTTATTTCAAGAGGGGAAGTCTGCTTCAACCTGGAGAAACAAGTAAGGGAAAAAGCAGCATTTGAGCCTGAACTTGGAGAATAGATAAGATTACAGCCTTGGGGAATTGAGGATAAAAGAGGGAAATGACAGAAAGAATATAAGTGTCCAGAAGGAAAGAAAAGTGGGAAAAGAGTAAGAAAGGTGAGGGTTGCACACATAAGGGGAAGTTCAAGTTGACTGGTGTGCAGGCCATGAGAGGAATGGTCAAGGAACACTGGAAATGTAGGCTAAGATTAAGCCATCAAAGTCCTTAGATAGCAGGCAAAAGAGTTTGAAATTATTTGAGCATAGGAGTGATAAATGAGAGCTGTGTTTTAGGAAAATTGACTGGGCAGCAGAAAATGTAGAGGTAGGAAGACTAGTCAGAAAACTACTTTGGTAGTCAGGAAGTGAGGAAAGAAAGCAGCGTGGGGCAGTGATGATAACAAGGAGGGAAGAACTGTGTTGGATAAGGAAGGGTAGAATGAGTATGGCAGTACCAGATTTGATGTCATGGGTAAGAGAAAGAGAGAAGAAGGGGACAAAGATGACTCTGGTGTTTTGAATCTCGGTGACTGACCAAATGGCAGCATCTTCAATAGGAACATGGAAAGTTCTAAGAAATATTCTAATATCCAGAAAATTCTGACACTTTCTAGATATCACTAATTTTCACACCATGAGAGAGATGAAACCAAGTCATAAAATCTCTACATTGCCTACCTCCATTATTCAGTCCTACTTGCCTTGACTGTATCCCTGAAGTCAACGGCTATCAAATTTTCTACCTTTATCACATGTGCATGTGAGAGAGTGTAAATATATAACTGAAACAAGTATCAAGAGGCAATACTTACCCTTACCATGTGTAATGCACTCTGGAATTTTCTGTTCTATTCCATTTCATTTTAAAAAAATACTTGTTGTATCCAACCCATTTGATTTCCTTGCTCACATGTGTGTTATATCCCATAGTCTGAAAACCAAAAAAATCTAACTTATAAGGTTTGGCAATCATGTAGGTAGTGTGAAAAGAAGAAGAGCTACTACTTGTACCAGTTATAAGGGGGAAAATATGTGGAAACAATACATTCTTCTTAGTCTACAAAATATTTCAGGTTATAGCTCCAAAAACATAGGATAACATAACCATCGGGCTTTAAAATACCGAATGACTACTCCAATAAAGAGAAAGTGAGTACATTCTGCCTCTGTCTCAACAAGATGCTCAAAGTACTGGACACAGTTCACACGTATGCCTTAAGAAAATTTAATACTGTATATGAAAACCCATATTTATAAACTAATAAATTGAGATTGGAGAAACGAAGCATTCACATTTCAAAGGCAACCTGTACTTGATGAAAGGCTTTTTTTTTTGGTTAGGATAAATAGGAATAAATCTCCTAATGCATTTAAATAGCTAATAAAATTAGCTACTCGACAGAACCAGATAAAGAGAAACTGGGTTAAATAACACCATCGGTTTCTTTTCAATCAGAAACGAAGATAGAGCATTATAACAGTCAAAGGAAAGATGTCTCAATTTGTAAAACTATTATTTATATCCAATTTTTTGAAGAAATCCCTCTTGTCTACAATAAGATAGGGAGCTATAGCCAGCAATGACAGAGTGTGCCTTCTTCCTTGATTAGGCCTAACCAGAGGCAAGTCTTGCCCGGGAGTAAGCTGTAGGTATGGTTTATATTCTCACCAGCTTTTATTAGCCTTAATATAACTCTTTAATGAAACAAATGCCAACGTTCACTTCCCTGAAGGAAGACTGGGGACAATGGGCAAATGGATTGGCTTGTTACCACCAACTCATATAATACGTTACAGGAGAGAGAATAAAAATTTGACATAAATTGGGCATTACTATGGCATAGTACTTTCACACATATGATCTGTCTAACAAGCCAAAGATTTAAGCTTATTATCCCTGTTATACAGCTGGATAAACTGAAACTCCAAGAAGTTTAACAACTTGCCCAGAGCCAAATAGCTGGGGAATGCAGAGCTGAGAGTCAAAGGTAAGGTTCATAACTTTCTTATCCTCGCCAGATAAGAAAGATAAGGAAACCTTCGCACAAGAGCAGGCCAAATGATCTCCAGTGTAGTACTTTATGGAACTCTGTCACAAAGGTAATTGGCTTCAGAGTGTATATTTGAGAATACAGTATATGCAGCAAGATAGATAGGCAAAGCCTTTAACAATAAATCTTCCCAGATGCTCAGCTATTGAGAATGTGTTTTCCCCTTGTCTCCCACCCACTAATCTATCTCCCTCCACCTTTTGGTTTTCATTTCTTTCCATCAGTAGCCATGGTAACAACCAAAGATGAAAGACAGGCAGGAGATTCTCACAAGTATTCTCAAGCATGGAACCTCGCCAGAATTCTTCATCAGTGTAACACTATGTACCACACAGACAAAGCAGCGCCATTCTCTTCTTTTCCATTCATTTCCCACTCTTGGTAGCAGCCAAGGCCGTTTGCGAATCTTATGAGTACATTTGTATTCATAAACTTGGAGATCAGTCTTTCAATGTTTCAAAAAACGCTTGAGTTAGAAACAATTGGATTCATTTCACCATTCCCTATTAACCTTTACCTAAGAAAGAAATGAGATTTTTTGTGAGATGTTCTGTTCATTGTTTCCCTTAATCAGAGAGGGCTGTTTAAGCTGTGGCACTCCCTCTAGCCTCACATATTCAGTGAATACCCTGAATATTCAGTGGAATACTAACCACAGTGGGGCTCTTCTGAATTTCTCTGCTAGATTGTGACTACTCAAAGATATGAGAGTGGAATCTGAAAACAGGCTTGGTTCAACGTGTTTTATTTAGAAACAGTCTTGATTAGATTCTTGAATATCTGGTTCACCCAGCTAGAATACCTAATTACTGACTGCATGGTTATAAACCAGAGGAGGTTACAAAACAACGCTCATCTGTCTGAAACACAGTAAAACATGGAGGATTTGCAGGGACAAATACAGTGTGGATTGGCAGATGGCAGAAATGTGTTTGAAGAAATGTGTAAAAACAAAAATCTTATTTTTTAGCTTTGTTATATTATAAATTGCTTCATTGACACTGATGATTCTTATTTAGAGTTATTAACTAGTTTTTATTTATTGGCGCCCTCTCTTTCCAAAATACTAGCAACTTTCTAATGGACATCAATTCTTAAATACCCAGTTTACATGTCAGGATGCAGGACATACTGATCTCATCATTCCTTGACGTCTTCAATTCTATCAATAGATATTTTGTGAGTGCCTATTACCTCACAGCCATCAGTGCTTTATATATAATATCCATTCATTCGTCCCCACAACCTTCTCCCCCCTTCCCTGAGATGGATCCCTTGTCTGTTGGCTCGTTGTTTTACCTCATTGTTGGTGCTCATTGGCTGCTCATTGTTTTTATTCATTGTTTTTGCTCATTCATTGTTGTTTGTTCATTGTCTGTTTGTTTTTTCTTTAGGAGGCATGGGGAACCAAACCCAGGACCTCCCATGTGGGAGGCGGGCACTCAACCACTGAGCCACATCACCAACCCTGAGTTGGTTTTTTCGTTTGTTCTACTTGTCATTTATTTTTGTTTTTCAGGAGGCACCGGGAACCAAACCCAGGACCTCCCATGTGGGAGGCGGGCACTCAACTGCTTGAGCCACATCTGCTCCCTGCTCATTGGTTTTCGTTTTTTCTGCTCATTGTCTGCTCATTGTTTTTGCTTCTTGTCTGCTTATTGTTTTTACTCATTGTCTCTTTGTTGTCTGCTCCTCATTTGTCATTTTTAGGAGGCACTGGGAACCAAACCTGGGACCTCTCATTCCTCACAGCCTATTGAAGTATGTATTTTTAGGTCCATTTTTTGAGCAAATCGAGGTTCAGTGAGATTAAATAACTTGTCTGAGGCTACACAGCTTATAGGTAGCAGATCAGGAGTGGGACCCAGGCCTGTGACTGCCCATATCCCCTTTCTTCCTGCTTTGTACCAATTACCATAGCTTCAGTCACCCTTCAACCTCATAACCATTTGGATCTATTTTTCTTTTATTTTCAGGATCTCCCATGAGGATAAAGTCCAAATTCCTTCATGTGGCACAAGAAGCCTTTCACGATCTAGCCCCTGCACACCTGTCCATTCTCATCATCACCACCCCTTCCTGGTGTACTCTACATTTCTATTTGCAATTCCCCAAACCAGCCATGCACTTCAAGTCTTCAGGCTCTTGTAGAGGCAATTTCCTTAGCCTGGAGTATCTTTCCTTCTAGGACACATCCTTGAGACCATACTGAATTATAATCTAGAGCGCTCCATCCACTCCATCCTTTGGACTCACAGAGCTCTTTTCAGACACCCGTATTTATACTTCTCTTTCTTTATTGTGATTATTTATATCCACCTCAGTCTATCCGCCCAACTAGATTTTAAACTTCTTGAAGTCATTCACTATCATTTACTTGTTTTTGTTTCTCCATACAAAGTCGGTGCTCAATCACACACAAGATCTTATTGGTTGACTAAATGACTCAATCCATTTCACTTGAGCATGTCTACTTCTCTCCAATTGCAAAACCATGGGAAAGGGACCTTCTTTGCTCTGGTTGTCTCATGTATCAAATCATTAAGGTACAACTAACAGTCCTTAGCAATGTCATACCATGAGCCACCTGATTCAAGTCTTTGCAAAATTTCAATCATAGTACCTTCTGCCAATTTGAAAAAAAAAATGATTTAGTCAGTCCAGAAGTTAACGCATAGAATTCTACCTGCATTATCAATCCATCAGCTTATTGTGTTGATTGATTCTGGCGCCTCTGACAAATTACAAGTTTCTAAGGTAAGTGAATCTGATTCATACTCAGAATGTTAAGGCTTTCAGGGAGCATTGTTCCTTAACTTCAGTGTTTGAGAAGGCACTCATTATTAATGTCAGTTCATCTCAGGAATGTCTGATTTTGTTTTAGCCTATTTGTTTTCAGTTCGCTTATCCTCAAAATTGTAAATTCCAAATGCTTGGAATTTGAGTACCACGCCTTCAAGATTTTTTCCCAGGAAATCTACAAGGTAGGCAATATGTATTAGCATACACAGAGTACTCTTTGTACTCTCCAGTATATACTATAGAGCCTTGCACATACTAAGAACTCAATATACATTTGTCAAATTAAATTGACCTGTGCTTCATCCTGAAGGTCTTAAATTTTAATCATCATTCTTGCTGGGTTTTATTTGCAGGAGGAGGGGCTTACTTCAGGGAACATGATCTCTGGGTTATGACTTGTAATTTCTCTATTATCTTTCCTCACATATATGATTGCATTAGTGGGGTCTTAGCAAACCACAAGAACATTTTAGATTTTATCTTCGAGTGTCACTAGTCTTGCTTTTGGCAAAGTTATATATTAGCTTTTGATCACATCCAATTGCAGAATATTAAGCTTCAATACAGCTGGCGATATTATTAGATTTTATTAATCATTTCCAAGCTGGTGTCCCAGGTAGTATTCTGAAGAGACCATTACTACTTCTCCCTTTGCTTATTAAGTTTAAATCAGAGTTTCTTCAATCACATCTGTTCTCCTTTTCATTTGTGCATTTTTCCAAATATTAATTATCTTTTGTAAAGAATGGAAAATAGGGTATTTTCTTATTCAGAATGGTGATCTATGCTTGAAAATATGGTATATGTACAAACACAACATGTGCAATAAAAAATATGAAAGTCCTCAACCAAATCACAAGCACAAAAAGAAGACACTTAATTCCAAGTGAACCAAAAGCCAAGGCACA
Organism: Chaetophractus vellerosus; assembly: GCA_004027955.1. Taxonomy (NCBI): domain Eukaryota; kingdom Metazoa; phylum Chordata; class Mammalia; order Cingulata; family Chlamyphoridae; genus Chaetophractus; species Chaetophractus vellerosus. The sequence goes on along the minus strand of PVKH010007192.1, from coordinate 2,550 downwards.
GCTTTAGAACGTTAATTGCCTGTGTTACATAGAAAAACAAAAAATAAAAACCTGTTCCCAGTACTTTATGTACCTGCTAAAGACTCTAAATGAAATCAAATATAAAGTCATTTCTCTGGTAGCTAAATAATATTAGTATCCAAGTACCATGTAAAGACATTAATTAAATCCCAATTCCAATCGATATTAGGACACTATTCCCTTGAAGTTGTTAAATAAATGACAATTGTTCTAAGTAGATTAAGTGTATCACATTACAAAGAAAAACAGGAGTTCAATCATGTAGATGAACGCACTGTGATTAGCTCATTGAGGAAACAGAAAAAAAAATAGAAAAACAAAAGTAAGGTATTATCAATCATAACTGAGATTCACAGATCACAGTTCTAATTGTAGTGGACCTTTCATTCATAAATATACATTAATATTTTATTATATGTGCCTGAAGGACCTCAAAGACCTTATAATCTAGTTAATGAGAAAACACATATATTCCTAAAAAGACATTATGATTGTCTTCATAGTCAATCCCAAGGAATCTAGAAAAATAAATGCTAGAGCTAATAAGATTGCAGGATACAAGACCAACACACAAAAACCAATTGAATTTCTATACCCTTATAATGAATATATATAGAAACTAGAAATACAGTATCATTTAAAATCTCCCCAAAGAAAATGAAATACTTATATGTAAACCTAACAAAACTAGTACAGGATTTTTATGCTGAAAATGACAAAATACTGATGAAAGAAATCAGACAAAACCTACATAAATAGAGAGACATACCATTTTCATGGACTAAAAGACACAACACAGTAAAGATGTCAAATCTCCCTAAATTGACTTATAAATTTAGTGCAATTACTATCAAAATGTCAGTAAGGTACTTCATTGACATAGTCAACTCTGCCATTAGGAGACTGCAAAGTAAGATTATCACAAGATATCACTACACACCTATCAGAACAGCTAAAACAAAAATAGTGACAACACCAAATGCTGGCAAGGAGGCAGAGAAATAGATTTTTTCTATATTGCTGATGGGAATATAAAATGGTACTGCCATTCTGGAACTCAGTTTGGCAGTTTTTTATAAAACTAAACTAATGCAATTACCATACGACCCAGCAATTGCACTTGAGAATTTTTCCCAGAGAAATGAAAACTTATGATCACAGAAAAACCCACACATGAATGCTTATAGCAGATTTATTTGATATAATCATATTAATTCAATTGTCACCCAAACAAATGTAAAATTAAATTTCCAACGTGCTTAAAGGGTAAGTATGTGGTGCTATGACAATGTAAATTGGGCGGTTTAGATTTAGAAGAGCAAAGGAATGTGTGGGGAAGTGGCTGAGGAAGGTCTCTTTGGGAAGTGACAATTGAGTTTGAGAGCTGAAGATAGGTAGAGTTCAACTAGGATAAAAATAGAACTGAAAGAAGGTGGTATGGCTGGACATAGAGACTAAGAGAGTGAGATGCAGCTGAAAGGTAAGAGGGCCAGCTTAGACAGCACTTTCTAAACCATGTTCAAGATTTTAATTTTTATCTTGGGACAAAGAGAATTCTTTATGGGGTGAGAAATTCTGAAACATATTCCAAAAAGACCACATGCCTACTGGGAGTAGATCTGGGATAACCAATTTGGAGGCTATTGCATTAGTCCAGGTGAGAAATGATGTATCACGAACTGGTGAGGAGAAGTGGAGAAAACAAGAAGGAGAAAATGTGGAAAGTATTTAGGAGGCATAATCTACTGAACTTTTTCATGGGTTGAATATGGGAAGTAGGGAAGTATCCATGTGACTCTTTTCTAGTGTTCTGGTTCTAGTGGAACTGACCAAACAAGGGTTCTCTTCACCAAGCTAAGAAACTACAAAGAAGACCACATTGGGGGTGGAAATCATGACGGCAAGAGTAATTTGAATTATGTTTGAGACATTCAAGTGGAGATGTCAAATTGGCAGTTGGATATATAGCTCTGTCACCCACAGGAAAGGTTCCAATCTGAGAAGCCTTTTGCTGATTCTAAGATGTTAAAGTCTCCTGTATTGATTTTATATATACATATATACTCAGGTGCTAAAAACAATTGCAGAGATAATCTTGCATCAGTGGTGCCCTAATCTTTTTAGGAATCGTGCAAAAAAGGATTAAGTACTGAAAGAATGGGCATGGACAAATATTTTGAAGGGAGAAAAGCTGATTCCAAAATATAAACTGGTAAGTTCAAAGTCATGTGCCAAAAGACCCTAGAACAGATTAATAATAGAATGATTTGTGAACTTTTCAAAAAGAAAATCATAATTACTAGATATCAGAACAGGCCAAAATTTAGGCAACCTGATTGTATCCCTTTTCTTTTAAAAAGTGTCATTAAAATCTGAGAGACTTAGGGTCTGCATTTTAGCAAGGCATTTAACACCTTCAAAGTATCCTCATGAACAATGTCAGCTCTATGATATAGGTAGATTGACAGATGGCACCAAAGAGCAGATTTATGGTCCCCGGGAGGAAGGTAATGGTGACCTCTAGTGCTG